>JAQIWA010000675.1:0-26859 GCA_034693305.1 Eueremaeus valkanovi
GGTGTTACTGATATTTGTTTAAATAAGATAATTTTAATTTTCAATTGTGATTAATAATAACCACTGATTATAGAAATGCATACTTCACAGCATTAATCAATTCACATTTATTGTAGTAAAGTATTCAAAATGCGTATTCAATTCAGCCTTAGTAATACTGTAATACAAATAGCGGTCAAAACCTTCAAATGTAGATCAAAATTCAAAATCTTTTTAATATTTTCCTATAACTGTAGCTCTGAATTGAAAACAACCTTGCACATTATGCACATTATGCACATTATAAGCTCCGTTAACTTAACCTAAGACTAAATAGATTACTGTAATCACAACAAATAACCAAGGGTAAAATCTAATTACAGGTATATCAGTGTCGAATAAAGTGTTGGAAAGTATTTTAATTCGATATTCAGAAAATGCAACTGATATAACCCTGGAGGCTTTCTTGCTGGCTCTAGTCAAATTGCATCTCTCTCATGGTATGCCGAAAATCTGTTGCAATGCAACCAAAGCTGATTTTATTTGTTGTCATTAAATAAACTTAATTTCTATTCATTCCAATCGACAGAACGTTACAAATCATTGGAAAGAAAAGGCAAACAAAATAACGTGACTTTAGAAGAGGTCAGACATTATTTGGATTTTATTTAAATTCACAAAAATTGTTAATATTTTCCAATTTTGTTTCAATTCAGATGATTCTTCTGACAGTCTATTCATAACTTCATTTTCAGCGAATTTCACATTAAAAAAGGTTTTTAAGAATTATATTATTTTGATACTTGATCATTTGTTGATCTACCCGAATCCCTCCAGGGCAGCACCTCTCCTGTCTCCTTGCACATTTCGATCGGTATTAATCTATGCGCTTATAACACATAAGCTTTTTGACAGTAATTATTGGAATTTATATTTTATTGTTTGATATTTGAAACTAATTCAGAAATTCGTGTATTTATAAAGAGTTTACTTTCATTGATATTTATAAATATATTTCATCCATGTATTTAGCATTAATCCATTTAAATATTTTATAAAAATATTTAAACAAAGTATTAATATTTCATAATTTATTTATTGACTGCAATTTCAGGATTAGAAATAATGTTAATTCAATTGAAATTAAATTTTGCCGAATACCGATCGGAGTATAAAAAGCAATTGTTTCTAGTTTTCTATCATTCTGTTCGATCACATTATACAGTATTTATTAATTTAAATAAAATGTTAATATATTTTTCAAACTCATTATTGGTATTGATTTCTATTTTCTAATAGAGTATACGACGACGTGATATAGTGCACAGAATCATAGTATAATTTATTCTCCAGTATCTGATCAGAGCATCAAATGAGCATGGCTTATATTTTATACAAGGTGTGTGATAATCATAACTATTCATAGAGCACAAGATCATATTTGAATGGATCAAAAATGCTTCTTAAGGTCATTCTTATAAATAATTCGGTAAATAATTTCGACAAAACAATAATAGCCTTCAAAAGCAATTAGTTTTCGAAAACATCTCTTTTGGCCATCACTTCAAAGATAGAGAAATAAATGTTTGCATTCGTTTAAATATGAAAATATATTTACTTATATTTTAAAGATTAAAATATTTTTTGAGCACTTTTCTCATTAATCACTTTTATGTTATATAAACTCATTATTAATATTAATATAAAACAAAATAACATTTCTATATTACAATAGAAATATTTGTTTAACTATTTTAAGGATATATTTATACAAAATATTATATAAAAATAAGATTAAAATATTTATAAGAATTGATTCTAAAATAAACCCTTTTTAACAACAATTTTAAATTATAATACATTTGATTACACGATAATAATAGAGAATATAATAATAATATTCTTAAACTAAAAAATAATTATAATAATAAAAACAGAGAAATAACAGACAAATAAATTGTAAGAATAGAAGTTGTATTCAATAGAGACGATTGAGAGCTCATTCAACTGGTCTGAGGAACAGGTATTTTCATGTCTTTAGTTTTGTTTGCTTTGAAGATCGCATTCAGATGTGACAAACTCTTCAGACTTTCCGATACAATTGAACTGCTCTTCTCGTTCTTATTCTTCGAATTCTTTCGGTCCGTTCCGTTGTTTTCGTTATTATCTTTGACTTTATTGGACATATTCTTCGGCTTCTTCTTTAGCGCTGACTTCTCTTCTCGGCTGCCGTCATTCGAGTGGCTATTTCTGATGCAATTGAATCCGAGAGCTCGCCTCAACTTCTTCCAGAAAACCTCCTGATCTTTGGCACCGTTGGTACTCCACTGCAGATATATTCTAGTTTTGAGCAGAAAGTGGAGCTGAGGCGCAACAACAGAGCTGTCGATGTCCTCCAATTTAATCATTATTAGTCCGTCTCTGTTCTGATCCACTAAAGTATTGTGCGCTAAGTCAGTCTCGAATCTACACCAGGGGCTGCGCACGAAGTGGTTCGATATGACCAAGATCACTTTTCTCGATGTTTTTATGCTTTCGAGAATGCATTCACTGATAGGACGCCCGGCTATGAAGTCTCGATCGTAAACACAAAGTTTCACTCTATTCATGTCTGGGCTATTGGTCTCTATATTAGGAACTAATTGCTTGAAAACCCATTCGGAATCGTTAACATTGTATGAGACAAACGCGTCGTACAGATAGTCAAGTGAGTCGTATTGGATGCCATAAATCAAAGTCCTTAGTGTCGAGTGATATACGAAACCAACGACCAGAACAATGAGTGCCAACAGTAGTAAAGTGGATGCGATAGCACTCAATGCCGTTAAACTGATTCGAGTCTCATATCGAAAGTCTTTGCAGTTTGTAATAAATGAATTCAAATTCATTTCCTCTCCATTCAGAAGACAATAGTATTGTGTCTTCGAGTGAAGTGGACTCTTGTCTGATATATAATGTATTCTCAATGACGTGTCGTTCAGCCAATCGGCAACTATTTGCGAATTGCAGTCACATATCAACGGATTCATTGCGAAACTTAGATTCTTGAGCCGATGGAAGTCTTCGAGCATACTTGAGGTCAGTCTTGATATTCGGTTATGACTTATATCTAAAGTCGTTATGTATTTGTTTTTGGAGAATATACTGAAGTTAGTCCACGAGTCGATGCTGTTGTGCGACAGATCCACGTCTTGTAGTTCAGAAAAGTTCATAAATGTTTTGGCAGAGATTCGATCGATTTTATTATAGCTGACGTCCAGGAGCTTCACCTGTTCGTGGATTCGCTTGAATATATTCTCCTCGTCGTTGATGTCACGAGAGGTGAGATTGCAGTTCGACATCCGAACCATTTCGACGGCTTCGAGACCGAAGAACGAGTCTTCGTGTGTATCCCTCAAAGTCGAAATCAGTTCATCGTTTTCGCTCAAATCGATATAAGCGGTCGACTTGAGTGGAAAGAATGTCAGGTATTCGACAAACTTGAGTCCACATCCCCTCAGATGAAACTTTTGCATTTTGAACAGACCTAAGAAGGCATTTCTGGGCAACGGATCCAATATCTTGTACGATAAGTTGACTTCTTTGAGATTAGTTCCGACAAAGGTTTTGTGTGGTATTTCCAAATGGGTTCGACTGTTCTTATACCCGGATAAGTCCAGGTATTCTAGTTTTGGCAAATTATATATGAAATTGTTGGGAATCGTACGCAAATAATTGCCTCTTAGGCTGAGCCGAACCAAACCCTCCAATGTCTGGAATGAGTTCTCTTCGATATATTCTAATTCACTGAACTCTATGTGCAGTGTCTTGAGATAAGGCATGGGAGGGATGTCACCGAACACTATCTCATTGATCTTCAACCGATTCAAATAGAGTGCACTAATAGTAGTCTTACTGATGACACTCAACACAAGCTTTGGTACGGTTTTGGTCGTAAGAGTCGATGAAATGTCGAGTTTCTCGATAAGGCTTTGACTTGAATTGGTTTGAAAGCCATTAATGAGGGCTTGTCTTAGGTTTGACTCATCGATCCGTTTATTTCCGCTCAGATTCAGTCCAATCAGACTATTCCTCAATGGATTGAATGCAAACGAATGAATGGATTCTATATCACAATTAGTTAACTGAAGATATTTTAATTGAGTTAAATATATTAGATCGTCCTTGTTTATTTTAAAGGCACGGGAGGACAGGGTCTCATTGAGCTGATCACTCTTATCAATCAACTTGTTCTCCGAATCTTTGTTAACAATTGGTCCGGATATATGCAAATGCATAAGAGTTGGTAATATGCGAACAGAGGCCGCGCGGGTTAGTGTGAAGAATATTTGGTAACTGACAGCACCGTTAGATATCCAGATCAACTCCTCTAAGCTTTTTAGTCCAACGAATGCTTCGATACTTAAAGATTTTATTTGTCTGTTGTTTATTAGACTGAGATAACTGAGTTGTGAGAGACCGTCGAAAGCGCGGGTATCGATACGACCCAACCATCGATTGTCTATAATGTCGATTCGCCTGAGTTTGTCTAACTTTGCGGCGCCGAACATGAATTTAGACAACTCTTGTATAAGAGTGTTCCGGACTATTAGATGCGTTAAATTATTTACATTAAGGAGCGAATGGAGCGGAAGGGATGAACATTGAGAGCCACTTATCTGAGCCCTTAACTGTCCCTCACTATCAATATCACTATTAATATCCTTGTACTCAATCAGGCAGTTATTCAATGTTTTGCTACTAAATGGCGAATCAAAGTCTAAAATCGGATCCAATAGATAACTGTCTTTATCTCTGGCCTCCCAATCCGGTAGCTGTTTGGGTGACGGACGCACTAACTTCACGTGAATTATCGACTTCTCTTTGGGTAACAAGTCTTCCGAAGTCCAAGAATCTGAATAAGAATAGTTTGGAGGCCTTCCAGAGGGAGTTCCAGAAGATTGGAACAAAAAACAACAAATTGTGTATAAATTGTTGCATAAAATAAATAATACAATCCATTGGCTGACTCTCATTCTGAATGCGATCACACTTTGGGCCAAAGAGTAGGCGAAAGTAGTGACAGGACTGCGAAGCGATCGTTGAGTTGTTGTTCGCAATACTCTGTTTCGCATAATCTTTCATATTCTGTGAATTGTTGTCCACAGAAGAGCACAATTAGGAGTGACATTCAAATGTCGATTAATATTGCGGTAAACTTCTTGTTTGACACTACGTTCCCCTAATACAGAAGCAAAACAGCACCCGAATGGGATAGAGTTGGATAGGCTTCGGGCGAAGATTGACTTTGAGTCAAGGCTTCTGTAATTACTGATACATACGTTCGGATGGATTCGAAACTCCAGTTTGAGTGTAATGTCGGTCATGGGCTCACTTACCAACAGATTATTTATTTTAATTTTCTTACAATAATCTCAAACATGTTATTGAGTTTCGTAATTCAAAATTATTATATCATTGCCTATCAATTTGGCACTCAATTGATAGTCACTCGAGAATTAGTTCATATATTAGATCAAACACTAAGAGAAGAATAACTTTCTTATTATTGCTAACAATTATATTAAACTCATTCAAACATTTTTGAATATATTCACAAAAAGTGGTAAAACTTTTATCAAACGTTTAAATGATTGAAAATAAATAATAATTTAAATTAACAAAAAACGTTTGAAAGCACAGATCAACTGAAAAATCTTTAAGAGCCGACACTTTGAAAGCTTTATAAAAACTGAATAAAAATTTGATAAAACACTGATTTCTAAACATTAAATAATAACTATACGAAACAGTTGTTATATTTAATTAAAAATTAATATTAATAGTGAAAAATCAAACATAACTTTAATAAAAGCTGAGTTTTTGGCCTCATTTGCAGAGCTAACACAAAAATCTTATTAAAAAAGTAGCAAATATTGAGTTCGCGAACACGACCTACAGGTAAGAGAGACGAGCGATGAAAGCGCTATACTTTCATACTTTCTATGCTTTCTATACTTTCATACTTTCCTCTTACGTTCAAAGACTCGATAGCATTGAAAGTTTCGATTTGAAACTCACTTTCTCTATAACTGACGTCATATTCACTCAAATTGTGTATTAAATCGAAATCAACACAAGTTTTAGTATTATATAAATTATCTCATATTTAATAATCATTTTTATTAATGGATTCGGTTTTCACTTTCGGCCAAACAATGCGATTCAAATCAATGGACTAAAGGGCAGAACTGTTCCTAAGCTTGACTTATGTGTCATATTTCAGACAAAACTTTTATTCCTTTGAATTCTTCATTTCGACCAAAAATTGCTTTTAATTATATAAAATACAAACGATTTTCAATAAAAATTAACCGAAAACTGAATGACTGGTAAAATAGAAAAAACTGGAAAATCGTTACAATTTATGTCATTTTATTTATTTTTTATTAAAATTTTAATTTTCTTACACTTAAGGCTATTCTCACAGATATGTAGTGAACAGAAAAAAAAATAATTTAAGACATGTTTCCAGAGTTTCAGAGAAAATGCTATAACTATTGAAACAATTTTTTGGTTTCGTTGCAGAAGTTCTGAGAAAAATGTATTTGAAATGAATTAACAATTATTTGAATCCAATATCAGTTAATTGAGAAAATGTCTGAATTTCTGTTCCAGTGCTTTGATCTCTGATTTGATCACCATTTGGATCAGCTCTTGGTTATTGCGCTCTTGAGTCAGATTCTTGAGGTCGTTGTCAACGCTTTTGATTTCGGTTCGCAATTGTCTTTCAAAGCAAACCAATTCCTCGACGGTTTGGTTCTCCAGAAGCCAGACCTCCATCAGAGCCACCAGTTCCTCCTTCTTCTGGATTTCTTCTACCAATCCATTAATCAGTTTTTGATCAAAACTTTCTTCAATTTGGCCTAAATTTTGAGCCATTTTTTCAATTAAATCATCTGATCTTTGGTTAGCTTTGAATCCATTAATTAATTTCAAACAATCAATCGTTTCGTTAACTTTGGCCTCAATTTTGTTATTCTCTGAAAATATTTATAAGAATTCAATTGATTTTCGTATAAAACCAATGAAAATGAATTCAATTGTCTTTGAATACTATCATTGAATACCCGACTGAAGAAGTGCCACATTTTTGGACATCTGCTTGTAGTCCATGTCCAACATCTGCACCGACAACTCGGTTTCCTCTAACATCCAGACCTGGAACACAGTCAGGGCCCCATTGGCTTTTGCATCTGGGTTAGCCCCTGGGTCCTCCGTCTGATCAGTACTTCTTTGGCTTTCATTTCTAATATTTTGTGAATCGATTAAAAGTCTTTCGATTCGATCGTAATATTCCTCCGAGTCTTCCATACATTCATTATCAACAGATTTGCTGTTATTTTCTGCCATTTATTACAAATCTATTGATAAAATCAGAATTAATTTCATAGAAAATGATTGACTTTTCCTAAACCGGAAGCGGAAATCATCGATCGTTGGCTTTGTAGCCAACATATGCAGCACAGGTAAAGTCTTTTCATTGTAAGAGACAACTGAGTTGACTCCTCCCACATGGCTTTCTAAGCACAATCATATTATATGTCCCCATATTATAGATTAACTCTTACAATGAAATGACTTATACTGTGTCTGCAGTCTTATTGAATTGAATCAATTGAATCAAGCTGTATTTGATGATCACTAAATCCTATTCTATTATTCGGTCATTTAAGCATATTTTCCAAATCACATATAATTAAGACAATAATTATTGTATACATTATTCAGAGTCTAAACAAAACACGTGTCAAACATATGCTCTCAAAGTCACAGACGCTCTCATAGTCTTATCCAATATAACTGTAAATTAACTCAACGGCCAAAAGCTACTATAAGTCCAAATTAGTTAATGTACCCAGGCTCGATCTTGAATGTTTCAAAATGCCACCTTACATGCATTTATATCCAGCACATTCCTACAACATATCTGTCAATTGAAGCCTAAAATATGTAATACTTTTCTGTATTCAACTCATATCATATGATTTGCATAACTCTATTCATTAAATTCAGTCAAACCTCTTATTCATTAGTCATTTGACACAAATACAAACAAACAGTAAAATTACTACAAAATTAAAAATTGATTTCATCTCTCTTTTGACTCAATTCGAAGTAATCGGCAAATCTAAGTGCATTAATGAGAGTGCCCTGCTCATATTGTATGCTCATTTGGCTCGAATGACTCATTTGGAAACCTATTTCTTGATCTGATCTGATCTTCATTTTCTCGGAATGAATGCAATATCAGAGTAATCCAAATGATTGCTCCCTTTTATTAGTCTTGCAAAATGATAGTCAGTATAGACAAGCAAATGGTCGGATGAAGAGCTTGAATATGATATTGTATTTAATTTACTCTGACTCGAGTTACCAGAGACTAATTTAGTGAAAAGTTTGTGATTTTCTATGAAATTCTTTAAAAATTAGTGAAAATTGAAGATAATCTGAAAACATTAGGCCGGGTTAAATGATGGAATAAAATGATGCATGTACAAATTGTAAGATACAATACAGTACACTGTACTGAGTACAGTACAATAGAGTCCATGTCAATTGAATGGATGAACAAAAGTATGGATTGATTTGTTTGCGAATTTCGTTGTTTTTTATTAACCGCTTAACAAAAGAATTTAATAAACATTTTATACAACACTTAAGTAAACGAGGATTTGATAAACGATTTCAAATATAAATTCTTATAAATAGTTATTTTTCAGGAAAATTATAGTTTAATTAACTTTAGTTTAAGAAAAATAATATTACTATCGATAGAGAGCACAAAAAACAATATTCTTTAAAGAAATTCGTAGCAAAAGGACAACACTTGAGAAATGTGTTCATTACTTAATTAGATTAATATTTAATTTGTTTAACAATATTTAGTTATTTCTTAAATATATATAATATTCGATAATTTCTTTTACCTCTAATGAGCTAATCATGAAATTTAAATCTAATGAGCAATAAAAATAGCTGCGCCTAGAAGTGGATCACTGTATCAGTGGATGATTGTATGCATTCGTATGCTTTGGATCAATGATTGTATGATTGTATGCTCTGTATGACTGACTCTACAATATGTTCTGTACGCACAGTATATACAGTATATAATATACTCTAAGTATTGTACAGTGCGTTAAATCCCAACAGTTGCGACGTCGAATTTAGCGCTCAAAATATGCATTGATTACAATGAAGTGTTTGAGCGCGCCCTCCGACGTCGCAACTGTTGGGATTTAACCCACTGTATGCACTGCTTGCACAGTATGTATGCTTTGATGTTTGACTCTATTAGATCAGAGGCTCTCAACAATTAACAACGATTTACAACAATTTGTATTTTTAATAAACTTATTATTAACCGAATCGAAGCCAATGAGTGAAAACATTATTTCTATTATTTGTTTGTTTTATCAAAAATCAATATTAATATACATTTAATCGATATTTACTCAATATATCAGGAATTTTGGTTCAAAAGATTCGTTATATTAATATACAGTATAACAGATTCGTTGTAAAGCTTTTCACATCAACGTAGCACTCGTACGGCACAGATCCAACTCTTCCGTGAAACCTGAATATAAGGTTTAGATGAAAGAATAGGGTCCGTCCGCTATGGGTGTCGGGAGAAAGGCATCAATGAGTTAGTCATACAAATTGCATGAATTCAGAGAAATTCAAATCAATTGTATTAATAGTTATAATTACTTAAAGCGCTACAAAGTATCTGTCAAGAGGGCGGTTGGCCGGCCTGGGGTTGCGGCACAGTTGTGACCGGATTGTTGCCAATCATGTGTTCATTGATTTGATTGCGTTGAGGGGCGTTATGTCCGCGCTCTGCCTTATAGTACTCCAATCCCGGGTCGAATTGCAGTAACACAAAGATCTGAGCGAATGGAACAACAATTAGAGTCCAAACCAATGGCGCGACAGAAGCTTTGATGCATTCATACCATATCGCTGGGGATTAACACCAATTCGTTGGGAGGGTTTGTAATGACATATCGTTTGGCTGAGGCCTCGGCTAAACCGGAAGTGTCGCGAAACCTATAAATGCCAATACAGAGCATACCATAGGAGCGAAGGGCCGCCAGAAAGAGGTCGCCGTATTTGCCTCCCTCTCCGTATTGAGCGAGTGGTCCGTCGTATAGACTTATTTGGCCGACTCTACATCGATCCCGATTCTTCAGGGTTTCGGGCGTAGAATAGCCGCCTCGAAGACCTGCGCCCTCGGCTAATATCAGTTCCAGTTCTGGAGTCGCGCCACCCGTTATGAGGGAACGGATTAAAGTCAACGCATTGGCATTGAAATAAGTGGTCGACATAAGTGAGTCGAGCACTGAGACAGCGAATGCTGTGCCGCACGCGAAGGGCTGAGTCAGGTATAGCTCAGTGTCCGGATCGTCGTCATCGTCTTGATCGAGGAATTGGACGTTTGTGTCGTTGACCAGTTCGGTGATGAGCGGAACGTTCGCGCCATAGACTGAACTGCGAGTCAAAAGCAATGGAGGACTCAGTTATCGATTTGATGATAGATTGGATCAATTATTTGGTCCCCAAATGCATACCCTCTTCGTTGTACTACTAGTGGTGGCGGAGATGTTCCCGGAATAGTGTTTCCAATGGCTGTTCCATTGGTTGCGTTGTTTGTGATGACTCCGATCGTGTCATCGAAAGTCATGGCTTTGATATTAAGACTGGCCAGTATGGCCTCTTTGTCTGCTAGGGTGGGGTCGTCTGACGAGGGAATCTTCGCCGACAATATGACACACATATCACATAAGTTTATGTTAACGGCTCTGAGGTCTGCGCGCGAGAGGGGAGAGCCGTTCAGAACACTAATCTTAGGCAAGTTCTGCAACATTTTCCATTCGCGCCGCAAGTATTCCACGTTTCCAACGATTACCACATGTTTTAGTTCGTGATAATGAAAATTAGAAGCTCTGAAACATTGGGCAGAAGTGAGTACTCGAGTCGTCGACCGATCAATGAATGATTGATTGATTGCTTATTAATACTCTATTACTGTTTTCCAATGCATACCTGAGTGGCATCACTAGATTTCTGAGTCCAATCAATGGCGAGTCGGGGTCTGCGAAAAGACAGACCACAACGTGGCCATTGAGGACAGTCATGGCCGCCTGGTTCCGATCGAGGATACATTCCTCTATGGGTCGGGCCGGACACCAGTGAAACATTCCGGTCGAGTCGTATTTCATTTCGGTTTTCTCGAAATCGAAATCTTTTGAGTCAATAAAGCCGGCGCTGGTATTAGTGTTACCCCCACCAGTCCCTCCGCCCTGTTCGCTGTTGCGCTGAGCGGCCGGCCTTTGAATCAATAGTTTTACAAATTATTGAATTGCTTTCAATCATAGCATAGAATATATGGAAAATCTCATCAACTCTTACATCAATTTCTTGACCTCATAGGCCAAATGGACCTGATTGTAGGGAACGGTCGATTGTGGCGGTGGCTGCACCAATGGTGGCTGAGATTGTGGATGTTGTGAATGTTGAGTGTGTTGTGGATGTTGTGAGTGCTGTGAATGTGGTGTATGTTGTGATGGCATGGGTTTGTTCCTCGGGTGCGCTATTTGGCTGTTCTGCGGAGGAGTTGTCACGTGTTTGCCATTTCGTGCAGCTCTTCGACCGCCGGCAGAGGATGTCGAAGTTGGAGGGATCAGATGGACTGGAATGGGACAAAGAAAGGCATTGATTTGAAAGGGCGCTAATGGAAAGGTAAGGTATGGTAAGCTATTTGACACTTACTGCTCTCACTCGGGTCACCAGAAATGTCGCCTAAAAAGTCAAACATAGGAACAAAATCTAATATATTATTAGAGAATAATAACACAAATGAATGACTGTTTTGAGTGAAATCGAAACGAGGTTTGAATTGAGTTTATAAGCTATGACTACATTCTACGAGGAATGGGTTAATCAATACCATCAATACCTCTAAGCTTTCTGGAAATTTTGGGTATTTCTGGGGGCGTATTAGTCGGATGAAGAGAGAGAGTCGACATATTGCCATCAGCCATTCCGCAGGTTTGGTTCAAACCGTAGCCGCTGTCAGCTATTAGTATACATTAGAACACAGTTAGTGTTGAGGAGAGGATTGTGTCAGACATTGTCAGACATTGATCAGAGAATCGAAACAACAAATGACTAATTACTGAAGACTTTGTCAAATCAACAGACAGTGGACTATAAGATGACACAAGCGTTCGATACGTTTATAATACCACTGGACTACTAGAGTGGACGTGCGGTCGGACAGGAATACACAGAATTCATAGACAATATGGTACGGAATGCATGCTCTACTACGACAACAACTAAGTAAAGTCATATATCATACTTGATTGTCGCACCGCTGTATTGTTCTGGACTGCCTGAACAACTCTGACGCCCTTCTTAAATATAGCGCCAACTATATTGCGGCACAGTTATCATAATGACAGGGTTTACAGAGTAGTGGTTAGAATATTATCAGTTTTGGTGACATTTGTGAGAATCAATTATTAAATCAATTAGTTTTGAGGATTTGAGCGATTTTTGGTGCAAATTGAGTGCAGAAGAGAATAAAAGAAAGAAAACAAGAATAAGAAAAGTGCTGTGCGTTTAGTCAATACTGTATATCAATTATCCACGTAATATAAGTAATGTAAGCTGGTTAGACTTGTTCAGTTAAACTCAAAGCTCTTCAACTGTTCAACTCTACAAAATCAGATTTAAATCCAATGCAGTTTACAGTTAATCTGAATTATTTAGTTAATCCGTATAATCAGGTAATACTCGTAACACTAATAAGAATGAAATGATTAAAGACTGCAATTCAGGTAATACTAACGGTTCTTGCACTTGCACTTCCTTATAAGCTTTTCGTCTTTGACGTCGTCGTGACAACTCTTGCAAAACCAAAGGGCGCTATAAATGAGTGAAATATTAAATATTAGATAATTGTTAGAGAAAAACGAAATTTAATAACTATTTTATATTCAATTTATTTTCAATTCTTCGTTGTATTAAATATCGGTTAAGAATAAAATCGACTTTAATTAGAATTATACAGAAGTAGAATGAAATTTGAATTCTCAGTGAATTTAATGAAAATATTTTATAAGAAACTATTTTTTTTGCATATATGAAGACCGAAGGCATTAGGCATTAGGCGAACAAATTAATCTTCACAACTATTTTATATGAAAGAACAGTAAGAATTGAATTATTTTCAGAAAAATCTTCAAAATTTTCAAAAAAATATAATCTCTTCTTAACAACAACTTTTATGATCCGACTTAACCTAGATCAAAGTAGACAGGGTTTATCATGTTCATTTCTACAGTTTATGCTCAACAATAAGACTAATTAATAGACACATCAGAGACACAATTAGTTCGAGAGAAGTGAAGGCTAGCACTACTGTTACAGTAGCCCTAACCGACACTCTGACAGCACAGTTAGTTTTGACTCAACTAATACAGTATTACTTCTCGCAGTACTTTTGACTCTGACTGGTGAGACACAAGTATTCTCGTATAAAATTGATCACTAGTATTGAAACCGAGGCGCCAGACGTCGATTTAACTGAAGTGCACTCCCGTTACTCTTATATTCATATTCTAGTGTAATATTCTGTCGGAGCTCTTCTGTTCGCGATTTTTTGACATTTTATTATTATTCTCAAAACAATTTTCAGCAGTTTCCTCCTTGGTTCAATAGTGCTATTCCTGTTCCTTATGGTTAACTACATTTCATACTAAGAACCCAAAAATTCATCCATATTTATGAGATATCAATCAAAAAACATATTTAATATAAAATATAAGAAAATTGCAATATTTGTATAAAATTTCTCTGAAAAATGTATTCAATGACCAGGGCATAATTTCAATTTATTTATTTTATATTACATATTCCGGTAAATTCTTTTCTACGAATCGCTTAATATAAATTGAACCTGGTTATTATTATTTTAGATATACCACACATATGATGAATCTAAATGTTCAGAACGGCCCTGACAACTGACAATTTTAGTTATACTGTATATTATTATTATATTAATAAACCATTAGCAGATATTTATATATAAAATCGACCAAGCTCGTAATAGTCAAATTGTGATCAAAAACATAAATCAATTGCTCGAAAAGTAGTGCTCAATAAACGGCACATTTCTTCGATTAAATTGAATTTACATCTATTATACGCATTCAATAAGATGTTCATTGAAGCCAAGGTGATTTTTATGAAGACGTGTTTAATAAGCAATAAATCAATTCGAACTCGTTCTCTGATCAGCGATATTCAGAAAAATCATAGAACCAGAACATAATCCGGTGACCATTGGCTCAATTTATAAGCTGTGAACGCATTTGAATGATCACCAAAATTAAGCGCATTTACGGTATTGCCAATGAATGGCTTAGGCGTCGCTGCAACTGATCTGGCATTTCGTTTGGTAGTCAAGCACATAATTATACGTAATTTGTCTTTAATTATCTTTTATAATGAACTCTTACTATAATTATAGAAACCTTGAATCAAAAATCGCTTAAACTCGCTATAAGTTTGATAATTATCGGATCAAATGTTCATTAGATTATGGGCTGATTTAACCAATAAATTCTGTATTTTTGTACAGTATATACAATACAGTGGTTAACGACAAGAATCAAAATTAGGCAAACATTGAGTCCGACTAAAGCCCTGAGTGTTGGGTCTGAACGTCGAAAGCGAGGGCTAAAGCATAGAATCAATCGATGGCTGAGTGAGTGAATGCATTGAATGCATTGATTGCTTACCGCTTCACTTCGTCCGCACTCTGGGCTATGAAGAAGCCCTGCGTTGTGTTCTGTATGCGATGATTGCCTTTTGGATTAATGACAATATTGGCGCCGCCGTCGCCGCTCTCATTGGCCACTTCGATGGCCAACAAAAGGAGTTTAAGTTTAACGAAACAAAGTTCGGACGCCTGAGCGAAGGTCATATTGGCAAAGGCCGGACTCAAGTTTTCGGTATACATTTCCATCCCTGTGCCGCACAAGTAGTCGTTCTGCCACGAAGGCATGTCTGGCGACTGTGTTTGCAAAGAATATTTGGTTTCAAAAGAGTTTAATTATGCGAACAAACAGTTAAACGTCAGAATCGATACCGTTTTGAACGATCGCATTGCAAACAAGTTAGCCATCATTGTGCTGAATCCCGGCGCTAAACAGGACTGCGCGATGAAACCCAACTTCAATTCACTAACACATATGACATCATCTCCTATAAGAGTAAACGACATATTCAGCCATTGAATCGTCAAATATCTGTTTCTGTGCTTATATAGTATAAGACTATACAGTAGTCTATTATAGTCTATACAGTCTATACAGTCTTTACGGTCTATACCTCTCTTCCAATTCCAAGAGGGAATGTTCAGCAAATAGGCCTTATTGTGGTATTGCATCAGTTGTATGATTACCTGTAAATCAAATATTTATTGATTCCTATTATATAATATCGAGTAATTGACTTATAGGACAGGTATATGAAACTGACTCTAATATCGTCGCTGTAGTTCTTTATAGAGATTACACGCATAATGTTAGCCGCGTCCTCGGCGTCGGGATCCTGACAGTACTTATTAGCCAAGACCAGACAGGCATCGGCGTCGTGAACCTGTAGAGTAGTATAGATTTTGTGCTATCATATACTGTACGACACTATTGTATGCAATACTACGGTATATACGAGACAGTGAGCACCGATAGGATAGACATTTGCTCTCATAGATAGTCTTCAACACAAACAACGAGTATATGTGAGACACAAGCGATCGATAATATGAATGACACGACACGACTACACAGTGTATATGCAAACAGAGCTAATATGATAATAGTGTGAGGGTCATACCTTAACTCGATTCAAATCAATCGGATTCATGACTGAGCCCTGAAAGAACTCAACAGTAGTGAAGTGACGTTTGATTAGACCTACAATTGATTAAACAATTGGATCAAAATTGAAAACATATTCATATGATATGATTTTACCTTCGAGTTCGAGGTCGGGCGGCTTTCTATGTAGAAACACAACCTCAACGTCGACATCCTCTCTGTCTTCGTGGAGGAAATCCTTAAGAAAGTGACTGACACTCTCGTAAGTGATATGTCCACAAACAACTATATGCCTGCAGTTGAAGGTTAGGCACAAATAGATATTTGTTTTAAAACAATCGAAACCGTTGTGTAGATTAACAGATAATTTGATAATAATATGATTATTAATAATAGTGTAGTTGTTATGTAACTGTTCGCAAGTGAACAGAGAATGGGATTTGAGAGACTCAAAATGTACTGGTATTATGAAAACTGAGATCAGATCAGTGCAAAAGAAGCCTCGAATGGGATTAGAGTTAATAATATAGAGATATGGAGTATAGACAGACAAACACTCTTAGAATCGATGGTACGGACGAGGGTTTGCTTTCCATTGGGTAGCAAAGCAACCAAAATAACCGAATTATAGTTAAACAGAAATAGAGACAAAAATCATAAAATTTGCAAAACTTTTCGGGCGTTTCAAACATTAAGAATTAAAATGCAAACCTTCGGCGCTCGGATTTGAATGTTCCACCATATTTAGGTCGCGAACCAATTAAGTCAATTATTTCTGGTATACATGAGGCAAATACAGCCTAAGGTCAAAGGCCAATGGTTAGAAAACAGTTAGCTTTAAGGCGACATAGTAAAGGACATGGGTTTGGTTAGCCATAGATTACACATAAGAGGATCCCATTATAGAGCGTAAAGAATATTCTGGTCTTAACTTTATAAACATGTTTTACACCGTTCCTGAGTGTACTGTACAGTACAGTAGTACTGAATAGCAATAAGACTTATTCTTATTTGTAATTGAGATTAGAATAGAATATTTGGATGACTTTACTCAAGGATTAAGTCAAACCAATTCTATAGCATTGCATATCTTATGTCGTATTTATTATTTTGAGTCTCTCTTACCATTATTTTAATGAAGACATAGCCATACGAACTGCAATCGGATTCTACAGTATTGTACCCCATGTGCTCTACACTTAATACAGTACATGACTGTATGTAGTTTTAATAGGTTTTTGTACTGCATATTAGTACTGAATAATTGCAAATAAGGATTAATTTATATGAGTTGTGAATTAAATTCATTAATCTTTAAAATCTATTTTTATTGCTTTGATTAGTAAAAGCGAAGAATCAAATGAAACAAATTATAGAATAAGATTAAAATCGATTAATTAATTGAAAAATAGTAAAACTTTATAACAGAATTAGAGACAGAATCAGATTCAAAGGCATCTCAAGATTTCAAACTGAACCTCGAGTGCAAGTGATGGGAGGCTTAAGTAATTAATTTGCAAATTCGATTGGCCTGACTATGGCTTCATTAGTTAATAGCGAAGAACAGTCACACAAACCAATACAAAATATAAAATAAGGAAATATAGCAAAGACTACGACAAAAAATGTCACTAAAATCAAAGTAAGTCTTCAATACAACCATTAGTGTTGAAGCAATCAACGAGACAATAGAATCGAGACATACTTTTTAGCGGGATTCTTTTGGTAATTGCCAGCATATTTAGAGGGATGTCCCACCAATTCGGTTATTTCGGGCACCAATGAGGCAAACACAGCCTGCAAGGGTTAGAGGTTAGGTGGATGAAGGATGGCACAGGATGAGAGGTGTGATGGATGTGAAGGAGTTTATGAGGAGAGGAGAACAATGGGGAGCACAGGAAGTATTGCATCGACGATATGAAAGCGCGACACGAATTACCAAATTTCACGAATTGATAGAATATAAGCAGAAATAGAAATATTGCAACGAATGGAGAAAAGAGAGAAAGAAAGAGACAATTAGTTAAGAACTAGACCCCCAACACTGGCAATTACATATCGGGCCAATGGGAATTGCGTAGGAGTGGGAGAGTCAGGAAGGCATTTGGTTGTGGACTGGGGGAGAGTGGGTTAGGTTTGGGAACAAACTAATCAATGGTTCTGTTATGCATTCAAACTGAAAGTATAAGACATTTGGACAGAAATGAAGCAAAACTGAACTTAAAGGACACTAAAATCAAAGACCAATAGACTTGCTTTATGTCATATATCACGTGCAGCTTTTGCACTGCTTTTGCACTTAGATCTCGCACTAACACATTAGACCATTGGTGTGACCAGTGGCCAATAAGTCATAAGTCATAACATTTATTAAACTAAATATCATATAATTTTTTAATCGCAATAATTATAACTTAAGTCTCGGTTTGAGTCAAAGAATATTATATTTGGATAACTCAGAGCCGATTAGAGTGCCATTTAATGATCACCTTTTTCCTGGAAAGCGCTTTAATTGGCCACAATATTTAGGACGGGTTCCAACTAAGTCTAAAATTTCAGGTATACAAGAGGCAAAGATAACCTAGAGATGAAAGGGAGATAACAACGTAAGAGGTAATTGAGTTAAAGTTACGATTGTATCTAAGCTCGGATTCAGTCAAACACAACGACTCAATCACTACATTTGAATGAATAAAACAAAAATAACAGAAGAATAACATAAAAACACTACAGAATAGTAAGGAATAATACAGAAGAGAACAGTTATCTAATGCAATAATAGCACAGAAAAATAATATAAGTTTCGTTACAAAAGTATTTGAAGGAAAAAAATATTAAATTTATAATCAAAGACATTGAACAGCAGAGGGAATGGGAGAATAGTATAGTCAAAGAAGTCGGAGAATAAGAAAGTATTGCATGAAATATAAAAAAAGAAGATATGTTTCGGAAGTTTTTGTTTTGTTGACAAATGAAAAGGATTTAAATCTAAATATTATGACAACACATACGTAATGTTAAGTAATATAATATCCGATTCGGTTCGACATTTGACACAAATATACAGATATATAATATTTGAGAGATAGAGAGAGACAAAGCACGTGACAGAGAGAAAGCTGCACGAGATGTACGAGAGTATACGAGTGTGCGGTATAGTCCACAATACGGTATAGAGTATAGAGAGACTCAAATGGCTCACAGACTCATGAGTTGGGAACGGAGTAATGATAAGTATAATAAGTATAATCATCTAAAGTTCAATCAAATAAGCCGTAGAGAGGGATCGCTGGGGGCCTCCCAGTGGACATGAATGGCAAGGAGTGAAAGGTTAAACTACTTACCAGACCAACTAAAATAAAAAGTACTATAAATGTACGGCCAAGGGTTGTCGTACAATGAATATCACCGTAACCAACCTATCGATACAATGGCAATACATACACAACTATTAGTATTAGTTGACTATTCAATAAAACTCAATCCAAATTCAATAATAATTACTATTATTTCCAATTTTAGCATTCATTCAATTGCACACAAAAGTCATTTAGAATGCAGTTAATTAGGAAATACAGTACAGAATACAATGTAACCCAGAATATACAGTATTTATTGTATTATATTAATTGATTGTTCAATATATCGATTCAACCCTCTTTGCAATCATTATTATTCATACAATCATAGAAATACATAGAATTCAAGAGTACAAATAGGCACCGGGCAAATATGTTTCTGTATGAGCCAAATATTTTTGGTAAATATTTTTAGAAATTATGAATTCAAGACTCGATTTCTGGTTAATAATAGTTAATAATCAGTTAATCAGTTCTTTCCTAAAACTAATTTTTAGAAATGAAAAGAATTTTTAGAGTTTTAAAGAGTTTTTACTTTTTTGTAAAATAAATTATTGTATTCTTAGTTATGTCGAGTAAACCAATTGTTTGGAACAAATGCTTTTGAATTCTGTGCAATGAATTCAATGTTTTGTGTGAATAGTTTCAGTTAGTCTTATGAATAGAGAATATTCTGTATTCTGTTATATTTTTAAATACTGGATAAAAGCCTTCACTAAAATCAATAATTATTCTTAAAAATTCATTTCATTTCACTTTAATATTCATTAATTCGATTAAACTATTTATAATTACTGTATATTTAAAGTCTGTATTATATGTCATATTATTACTAATAGCTCTTAAAATGTCTATTATTGTCATTAATTGTTTTTTGTATGGTTTGTATAGAAAATGATTGAATGTTTAAGAAAAGGAAGACTTACTGTAGACATGGTTACTATGAGAAAGTAAACACATTCCCAGTACGAGATATTGTGGCCGTTTTTGAACTCAAGCGGATCACCTGAGTTCTCGAGCTGTCCATTGAAGTGAAGTTGAAATTCAATTATAATTTTTGCCGATTTTAACGATAAGACTGTTATGCTTACCAAATGAATGAGTCCGGCTGCTGTCAGCCATACCGAGACAACAATGGAGACTAACTGTGCCAAACGGATGGACGAAGAAGTCTTTAATACATTTAAATATTGTAATATATCTGGAAATGACATGAGTCGTAATGCACGCAAAAATCGTAAACCTTTTGAAGTTTAGAAACAAATTGAATAGAATTTGAAAATAGGATTCTATAAGAGAGGGTACGAACCGATCCAAGTCCTGTCTAAATAAATGGACACAAAAGACGGAGGAATTGTGAAGTAGTCGACGAATGAATACAACTCTAACATAAACCAGAGCTTATCTGAGGCCGCAATAAACTGAAAGCAAATCGTTGAGAAAATCGATATTAGATCCGGGTATAAAGTGAATTCTTCAGATTTTCAAACTATATGATTACCCGAATAAAAAAATAAACCATAAAAAAGATATTGAGTGCCAGGTCAACTTGTTGTGTCGCGTTGTCGTTCCACTTCTGGCACTTCTCGACGCTATCTCTATAATCATATCAATGAATATTGTTTTGTCAATCACTCGGATCTGAATATTAGTCATTCAATACATTCTAAATACAGGTATAGAATGCATAACATTTAAGACATACCCCTTTCCTACAGGTCCAGTGCTGTTAGTGTTGAGCAAATGCAAAGATGCAAACAAACAATTAATTTATAATAAAGTTAGTTTGGATTCATTGGAATAATCGAAAGCAATTTTAAATAAGTTTTATTCAATTTCTTTTAATTTTTGTTATTTCGAGGAAAAAATTAATTATTTTTTTATAAGATTTTAACTTAAAGAGCAATAAAGAAAAAGCAGAGAAAGATAGTATGAAAATGATGTGGTTTACAAACCTGGAAGCGTCGATGAAATATATCACTAGTGATGCAATGGAGAGGAGAAATACGAGAACGACCTAAAAATGATTCCGATTTTATGATCAAAATAAGTCAAAGAGTAAACGAGTCATCGATTTATTGAACGCTCAGAATATACAGTATTTTTGTGAAGTTTCGAAATTCTGAATTGCAGTTCAGCTCAAATTCAGTGTACAGTCAGAGGTCGGCAAAGATGTATAGCTCGGAAAGGACTTAGAATTCAAAGACAGGTCAAAACTCATTTTTATTAAATCTTTCTTAACGAGCCAACCCCTCCCTGGTCTCTGTGCGCCTATCTCTGCTTAAGTATCTAATCCTATGAACGCGTTTTGAGAATCGGATACTAAAAAGGAAACGATTGTCTGATTTGAACAATGCTTTTGCAATACAAGTGTAAAAAATAGGAGGAATTCAATAAAATTCGATATTTTATAAATTATTGCTCCAAAGCATCAAAAGAATGAATTGATAGATAAAATCACGTTTTATTCGGAGCACATATTAATATATTGGCGCCTATTGTGTGCATTTTATACTATGAAATCTATAAACTTATTTATCATTTTAACCTAGTTACTTTAGAAAATTATAAAAATTGCCTGGATTATAAAATTTATGCATTGAATCATAAAAAATCATTTAATTTATCCCTAAAACTATGAATACAAATAAGGATCAAATTATTTCCCGTTCAGTAATGTGTGATAAGAAAGACCGCATTTAATAATGATATGAAACTCATCTACAGTACTATACAGTAGTTCAGGGTAAGGGTTATTCCCAGAATACTGCTATTTTTAAAAGTGTGATCAAAAGGAATAAAATTTTGTGGATTTATGTTAAAATGTCAAAAACAAATTCATAGAAGTGTCAAAATTCGATTTGGATGACCATGATCAATTGCTAAACTATGCGGCAGTAGAGTACCCTGATCCAAAACTAATCTAATTAATTATTAATTAGTTTTAAGAATTGTTTAAAAAAACATTTTTGATTAATATCTGCGTAAATATTGCTATAAATTATAAGTAATTTTCGAAATATTTTACATCAGAGATAGGCAATGGGTCCGACGACAGGGGGGGGGATCAGCCAAAATTTTGGCCAAAAGGGATCAGTTTTTCGGGTCCAAAAGTGCCCCCATTTTGGAGTTTTTCCGAAAAATCTTCCAAAATCAGAGAGGGGTCAGCATTAGACAAAATCCTAGGGGGGTTAACCCCTCTCTACCCCCATTGCCTATCTCTGATTTTACATTGATATGAATTTCTGCCCAGTATACTTTTGGCAGTGAACTGACTGTAATGTATATATTAATAAATAGATTCAAAAGATATTTGAAAAGTAAATCAATTAATTGTATGATCTCTTTGAGCGGTGGTCTGAATGAGACAATTGGTATGAATTGCAATAAAACAAACAATTATTGCTTCACTGGATATCAGATTCGGTTTAGTGAACTCAGAATTGAATTCAATTAAATATTTGGTTAAAATCATTGGTATGACGGGTCTGATTGAAGAGATGTATCTAATGAGTGGTCTGTTCTCTATGCACTTAATGGCGATTATACGACTAGACTGATCCACACCATTAACCGGTGCTCACAATAGCTATCAATTATCGGAACTTGAATTAGGAATGAAATCAATATTAGACTCACGAGAATCCTTCCAGTGGTGGACTGGCCGGAAATGAGTTCCCCGGCCCAATCTTTGGCCTCTGTCATCCATCCTAAATCTTTAGATAGGGGTAGCTCAGCTTGGAGGCCAGGCTTAACGTCCTTGACCTGCAAGTTAGACATTTGTTGTTTGTTTCCCTTATTGTTGGCCGCATTCGACTGCTGAGAGTTAGACGAAGCGCCCGAACACAGGAATTCGATCAGTCGGTAGATCAGTACAATGAAAATGCCTGCACAATGGGATGGGATGCGAATGAATGGCAAAATGGCAATGAGTTGGCAAAACCATAAAACCAATCGATATATAGAAGAATTGTTTGGTATAAGCAATGGTTCAATCAATACCTGCGAGTAATGTGAATATACTGGACAATAGAAAGGCCCACCACTTCCTGTCGCTAAGACATGCCTGTTCTTCGGGCGACATAGTGGCCGCCTTCTCCGTCGGCCCCATTGGGTAAGAGTAGACTGACATGGAGCCAATCACGTAAAACATTTCGATTACTTGAACTGAAGTTCGATTCCTTATATCATTCAAACAGTTATCGAATAATCATTATTAGACTCGAATTGAATCTTAATTACAGAAAGGATTGCTTCCAAGCGTTAGACAAGGATTTCTGTGATTTCAGTGATTTCAATATATATCACAAAGCGTTATAATGAGCCGGAATAGTGTCCGCACTCTTCTTATTGCCGTGCATTCTGTTAGTGTAGTATCGGTGCGAATGTGACAAAACATCAGATATTAGACGACAATTGTGTTTATTAATGAACGGTTACAACGGTTTGATTGAGTTGTGGTTCAGCCGAATGCCACGAATGCGGCGAATGTTCATAACTCCATAAGAGCTCATATTTATTATAGAATTACATTATATTATAATTTTTCTGGTCTTCAAACCTATCGATCAGTCCGTTAAGAGTGGAGTCGAGTCGAGTACTTAGTGTTGTCGAAACGGTTGCTCTGTTGACGGAATTGCGATTCTATGGCATTCTTGTATGCGCTGAGCCACTGAACCACTGCACTCGACTATCATTTTGGTACTAACACAGCACATATATCTCTCTCTTATGATTCGCACTCTTTATCGTCAGTTCTTCTCTCTCTTTCAAGAATAGAGTTGTGTTTCACAACTTTTATTGATCTAAAAGTAATACAAGTTTAGAACAGAAGCGCTCTTTCATAATAGGCTTTCATAGCTTTGGTTACACAAACAGAATTGCAATGGAATTCCCTATTATTGCGTTCATTCCGCTAATCAATTCCTCAGAAATTCTTTGTCAAAACAAATGAGTAAAATGAAAAATAAAGTGAAAGTAAAGCATAAAATGAAATAATAAAATAGCGGTTAATGTGATAAATAGGTAGAAAAAGGTTTTAAAGCGAATTATTCTTTTCTGTTAGACTCGACTGTAGTGTCTGTAGATTCTGTAGATTCAGAGCTGAATCTGGTTTGGAAGAGGACTGAGAGCGCAAATGCATTAATAGGATCGCCTCAATAGACATCACTTGTTTGATGCAGAAAATCAATACGAAATAGCATTCAATTCTAGCAGCAAATCATGAATTACTTTCCTTCAATTTTTTAAGCCCTATCCAACACAAGACAACAAGAAATTAGAAAATGTATTAAATCTTTAAATTCAATTACAACTTAAAACTAAAAGTCGATAAAAACATAAGAAATAAAATGAAAAAAATAAATATAAATATATATAATAACGAAAAGCGAGCGAAACGAAGAATAAGATTGATTGTAACGAAACGAAAAGCAAAGAAACGAAAATAGATTTTTATACATCTCTCGCATAGATCGCAACGAATCGAAAGCAAAGAATTGCAGAAAAATATCATTTGTTTTATTTCATTGCATTGAATCGTTTGAAGCGAAAGAAGAAAACATTTATGAAATCGAATATAAAAATGATATTTTTGGACAAAAAAAGGATAAAACAAATAAAATGAAAAACTAGAATATATTTGTATATTGTAATCGATATTAAATAATATTTGCACAAAACTAATGCAAAACAATCTAAGAATAGGCAAAGGCTTATGGAATACAAACACTTAATTAGCATAAAATGTCAAAAACTGTTTATTCGCTTTCGAATGAATGAATGCATTATTCATTCAAATTAATGAATCAGTTTTGCGAACAAAGCGTTTATCAAAAACAAAAAGCACTTTAATATTAAATTTCTTTCATAAGAATCCCATACAATCCAAATGATCAGAGGGCGGGCATCGCATAATCTGACCAAGTTGATTTTCAAGCCATTATTTAGCTATTCCTTCAAATTGTAGCCTTTATTTAAATTATTGATTTTAATGGGATTTTTATTATTTGACTGAAAGCTCGAATTTAATCCAATTTAGTCATTAAGTTGATATCAAACATAATATATTGATAATTATTTTTTTAATAAGCTATTACAGTATGAATATTCTGCATTGGTTCATGATCAAAATTCTGCAAGGGTTGGGGTCTAACCTAAGCTTGATATCAATATACAGTATATATGTTTAAAATCAATATTGAATTTATTGGTTTCTATTCACTGCTATTATAAAAGAATAAGAGATAGTCTTATAAATCAATATAAGAGGGCTTTACTGTAAAACTTATGATTAAAATCTATTTTCCAATTGATTGCATGCATTCATAGCATCCTATTGGAGAGATTCAATGACTTATATGACTTATCATTTCTATATCACATTTCATGGGATTCTGAACAGAATTTTTGTATAAAATACAGAATTTTTGAATTAATAATAGATTTCTTACCATTTTTTATTCGATTATAGCATTTATTTCATTTATAACTTAATACTAATTAATAGTAAAAATATTGTTGACATTTGATTGTGTTTTTCATATAAGAACTGATTCTGAGCTCAAAATCGATAAATATATGGAAGAAAACCAAGTTTTGGCTCAAAAACGACAATGAATTGAAGAAAGTCTACAAAAATTATGTCAATTTTTAACGAGTCGTTTCTAAAAATAGCTTCGAGTGAATTAACCCTAAAATTAACTGCACTTTAAATTCTGATCATTTCTAATGAAATAGTTTAATGAAATTCTTATGAGCGCTGATTCATCACAAATACAACAGAATATTAGTCTATATTTGATTACATTATTTATTTTCCGTTCAATACAATTAAATCTTATTCTTATTGAATATAATGAACAAACTCTATAAGCATAACGACATCTGAAGATTTTAGATGTGTTTACGATATCTGATCTCTTTCTTAAGTAAAAGAAGAATTCAAACAATTGTCAAACAATTGTCAAACTCTGTGCAAAAACTCGATATAAAATGATTTAATTTTTTATTTCAGATAATTATTGGGAATATTGTTTGCAATTGTGAATACGGTATTCACGGCTATATCTATACTATATATGTAATAATTTATTAGTAATAAAACAGTATTATATTATAGATGACATTTTTATTCATCAAGTAACAATCGCAATTCAATAATTCAGTAATCAATTTAGCCAGGATCACTTATGTATTCTTTACATTTTCAATAAAATACTGATTTTTCTGTCTAAGAAACTGTTTCCTGTCTTCTTTTGAAAATACCTTGAAACAATGTTAGAACTCAGGATAAGCTACTAAGCCATAATTTTGGCAGGGTCTATTTTTCCAAAATCGTCGCTAATATGAGTTCAGATCAATTTTCAATAAATTCAGAGCTTTTTATCACAACTTTCTTTAGAAATAATGACTGCAGTACTGTATAAATTTGCAATAGGGAAGCCGATAAGCCGGGTCATTAATAATTAAGGCTTCAAAATAAAAGGGATATAAATCTCCCGCAAGATTTTAATTGTTGGAAAATTCAGACTAGAGTTGAATAATAGAATAAAACCGGATTAGATTTAAACCCACATTCG
>JAQIWA010000676.1:0-26835 GCA_034693305.1 Eueremaeus valkanovi
TGCAATACTTCTTATCATTATTTGTCTTCATTTTAACCACAATTCATACAATCAGTTCATAATATCAATCAATTATTCATTTAAATCAAAACACAATTCAATTGAAAACTGACGTTGGGGACAATGATCTGGGTTTACATCTGGCACATGTCTGGGCTGTACGCCTCGGCAACTGTTCGGCCATAATGTTTGGCGGATTTGAAGCATTCGTTTGCGACGGAAACTTCGATACAAAGTCTTTTGACAATCAGTTCTGTTCTTCACGTCTTTGCCCTCCAGTCCGGGTCTCCCCAAAGCAGTACTGACGGGTCGCGCCCTCTGCTTCTCGAAGTCATCTTCTTTTGAACGCATTCATTGAATTATCAGTAATACTAATATTTATTAATATAATAACTCTTTTCTATTGAATTAATTATATGTTTAAAACTAATAAACATTTTCGTCGTTTTCTCAATAATTAAGCGGAGCTGAACTGAGCGCTGCATAAGATTGTGAACATTGAATGCATTGGCTTTCAAACCCTTATGATTCACATCTATGTAGCGCTCAGTTCAGCTCCGCTTAATTATTGAGAAAATGACGAAATTGTTTATTAGTTTTAAACATATTATTAATTCAATAGAAAAAGTTAATTATTATTAGTATTACTGATAATTCAATTCAATTCAATTGAGCTCAGGTTCATTTGCTTTCATAACACAAATCATAATTGAATTGAAATAAGAGTCGATATGTTTGGCCCTAAAGTGAGACCTCAGCCGAAGCCAAGTCTATTGCACCGAATGCTAACCAATTGGCCGCTCAGGAAGTACTTGGGTTTCTATGCCTTTACTCCCGTCTTCTTCTGTTTCGGGGCTTTAGTCGAGTATTTAATGATAAATATGAACATAAATAACGTTAACTTTTATAAAGTATATTCCGATAAATACGCGAAAAATATGGCTCAGAAGCAGTTGGAACAGAAACTGGTCAGTAGTTGGTCAGTAGTGACCATCAAATGTCTTATTATTATAATCCGAGTCAATCACATGATAATCATCGGAGAGCACACTATTACCACTCGTCCACCCCTTAGAGCACGTTATTTCTGTATAGCCCTTAATGTCCACTAAGTTTAAGTTTATGTTTAAATTCTTGATTAGATTTGTTGTCATTGAATAGCAATCAAATTATTAGTTAATTGTAATAACTCTTATGTAAAGCTATTAACCAGTAATGCCTTACGGCTTGAAATGGTCTCAATATATGCTATACACGAGCTCTGCATTGGTCTCAATGTTTTTGGGCTCACAAGCAGTGCATCTCATCTATAGACCACTCGATGTAGGCATCCGTTTGACTCAATCTCTCACTTATTAACCGCTCTTTTGATTGATTTCTATTAAATTATAATTAATTTTCTATTCATTCGACAGAATATCGAAAGTATTATTGAATCGGAAAAAGAAAAACTGAGGGAAAGGTTGAATCAAAATAAGGATCAGAAGAGTTAGTCGATTAGAGAGTACTAAAGAAAGCGCCGGTAGTTGTGGTGTATCGGCCAATGCCTAACATCTCATTGGCTACCAATCTGTCCGACAATGAGAGCCGTCAGCCGTTGGCACCTGTAGTCTAAGCCGGCGTTCAATTGGTTTCTTATGTGATATGAAATAAAAATTATTGTAATTATAATTGAAATCAATTTCTATTGAATTGAAATAAATATTAGTTTTAAATGATTTTTAAGAATTTATTCAATAAATAGATAATAAATGTTTAAAATTAGTCTATATTTGGGCAGAACTGGTCTTAGAGTTGAATACTTTGTATGACTAAAAGGGGACAACATTTGACTCATTGATGACATTATTTATGTTTTGAGAAATCTATTGAAACATAAAGTGATTTGAAATCATTTGAATTTGAAATCCGAGCCAAATAGTAGTCGACTGTCGAGTAGTGAACAATGGATTCATTAGACATGCAATCATGCAGTCAGAGCATTGAGTCCAGACATTCAATACTCAAATGCAAACCATTTGTTTCTGCCCTCAAAGCCAACCAGAAGTCGATTCGATGCGACTCTTGTTTCAGACCTCTGTGCGAATCGGATGTGCGAACCGAATGCCAGGTCTGTCACCAGTGCTGGTACTGCAGCGACGGGTGTCGTAACGAAGACGCAGACACTCATCGGTTTGAATGCCATTCAGACCTCGACCTCAACAAACGTATAGCACACCTGTGCAGCGCACCCGAGGTTAGGGATGAGTCCGATTGGACTAAATTCAAAGATCCGGACGAATACTATACACAAACTCTGCTATTATTGAGAATTATCTTCAAATTGAAATCCGATGCCAACTGTGCGACACAACAGTACGCACTGACCGAAGGCGTGTTTGTCTCGTACAACGACATCAATGCACCCGAATGTCAGATAATGCAGACGGTGTCCCACTTGGACGAGGAGGAGGAGGAGGAGTCAGACCAGATGGACACGGATGCCCGGGTGGTCGATGTGGTCACATACAACTTCTGTGCCTGGCTTTCGGTCGTCAGAGAAATACTAGAGACGGATCCGATTCGGACTCAATTGGGATCCGTTGCCGAAGAGCTCTTAATGCGAGCCTTCCGTATCGTACGTCTGATTCGGCTTTCATTTGATTCATAGAAATCATAATTATTTATAATTGAATTAATTGACGCACAGGTTGTTCGGTATACGCTCTATGTGTGCGACACTACTTTCCTGACAGAGATCGGAAAAGCCATTTACGTCGAGATGTGTTTTGTCGGCCATTCATGTGTCCCGAACTGCTGTCCGCTCTTCGACGGCAACAATACTCTGGATCTGCGACTTCTGGACCAAAATGTCCGCAATTTCTCGGACTTGCGATACGACTATCAAATAGAAATGACCGGCTATTCGGCACAGGAATTGGCCGACGCTTTGTTCGTTCGTGACATCCACTGCGAGTGCCCGATGTGTTCCGATAGAGTGCAACCGTCCGATAATGTGCACAAGAATGTGACCAAAGCTAACCTCAAATATGGCAATTGGCCGACACATGACTACTCGCAGGCCATGTACGAGCCAATAGGCGATGCACTGGAAAGCCTAACAAAAATATATGGCAAATATCACCCATGGATTACAGCCCTATTGTTATGGAAATTCAAAATCGCTTTAATTCTATTCAACTCTTCGGATGTGGTTATCATAACCAAAGAAGAACTCTTCCATCACTTCCAACGACTCAAACAAGCGGTAAATTGTTCTCTAAATTGTTGTCAACTCTTATAATACAATACATAATACTTGTGCACAGATTTGTGTGACTCACGGATCAGACCATATGTGGACAACGAAACTGAATTCAATTGACAAACAATTCGAAGAATTTATTAATAAAACAAATGATACGAAAAGTAATTTCAAAACAGTTTACGACACTATCGAACAGATAATACCCCGAACTCTGATCGAACAGAAGTTAACATAAAATATGGTTTATTTTTAATGCTTTTTAAGTTCAAAACTAAACTAATCTTTTTCATAGCTGTCACCAATCAATCTGTATTTCTCTTCAATCTGTAATCCAATTCAAATAATTTGGTTTTCGGTTTAAAATTTTCTGCAAATAAATACTTTTATAAAAAAACTGAATTTTTTTCTCTAAATATTCAACAATTTTTTTATTGATTTCCATAAAAGAGTTAATAATTTCTGTTCACATAATTTGATTCTAAAATATAAAAACATTTGAAACTAAATATAATAATAGAAACGAAATAATCGTTTAATCAATATTAAGGCAATGAGTTGGTAGCGAAGGCCAGGGGCCAAGTGATCGAACCCTTCACTACAATATGGCTGAGATCGTTGCGAATATTAACGAAATGTCGTTTGAACTCTAATCCGTCGCCCTATTTGTTAGAGTGAAATATAGGATATAATGAATGCCAATAATTATAAAGAACTGATTATTTGTTTACTTTATTTAGTCTGAAATCGACTAAAATCTGATTTGAATTCATTTCAATGACAGTTGCGCTGAAGACCAACGGATTTCTTCGCTTATCTATTGTCGATATCGTTAACTAAAATAAGATATAATTATTATAATTATATAATATTCCCAAAACCATGTCATCGCTAACTACCTGTCCGGAAGCACACGTCTTACAACTATAGTTGAATTTATCGCAAAGAGATTTCAGTTGACTTAAAGTTGTCTTCGAATCGGTGTTTGAGAAGAATCGAGTCATCCGTCTGACGAATCTCAGGTATAGGTTCTGTGAGTTTCCGATTGGCGTCAAATGCAAGGACTGAGTCGTGAGGAACATGTTCTCCATTTCGGACACTCCCGGCTGAGAGAACGACAAACTTTTGGCAGAACAGTCGCCCGGAGTTGACGTATGACTCGTCGGACCATTTATTGGTTGGGAAGCAGACGACAAGCGGTCGATAGAGTCGATGTTCGGAATGCACTGTCTCTTAGACTTCGAGGAATCGGACGATTGGTTCTCAGAGTTCGGAAACTTTTTCTGAAACCACTGATGAGACTTGATTTGAGCCAAAGTATACCGTTTGGCGACGTTAGGCATCATTATCTTGCGTACCAGTGCTTCAAATTATGAATAAATTAGTAGATAAATGCCTGTTCTCTACTGCCAGTCCTCTACATATATGTTAATGTCCTCCTCTATATGTTTAATACTCACATAATACCAAATTATCAATTTTATTCCACGGGTGCTTTGTTATCTTGGATTCCTTCCAGTCCCTATAGGCCTCACAATCAGAGGTGGCTCTATCCCAGGGTAGTTCACCGGCTAATAGCGTGACCAGAATTACACCACAACTCCAGCTATTGTGAGACCAAAAGCAGAAAATAATTAATATTTGAAAACTGATTCACAAATTAGAGAATGACTGACAGGTCTATCGGCTCTGCTTTGTATTCCTTATGAATGAATATCTCGGGTGCCATATATGGAACAGTTCCGCACTTTTGGTTGAGAAGACGTTCTGTTCCCCTGTGCCGGAAGAGTGTAGACATTCCGAAGTCTGATATTTTGATATTGTCTTCAAAAACAAATTCAATAAAAATATATTCTTTTGAATTCAATCAATACATACTGTTCTCGTCGAGCAACAGGTTTTCGGGCTTCAGATCCCTGTGCACTATACCTGAAATACATGTTTGAAAATATGTTTTAATTGCTATTAATTTCAATTCACATTTGAATACCCTTTGAGTGCAAGTACTCGACGCCTGCCATGAGCTGAACGAAGAACCGGTGGCCACAACTCATATCCATTCCTACGTCTGGCTCTGGTATTGTAGATAAAAAAGCAATAAATAAAAGGAATTGGATGTAAACTCTTTGATGTCTAACCAATTCGGTCGAAGAGTTCGCCTCCGGAGGCGTATTCAAGGAATATGTATTCAATGTTGTCGTCAGTTCTCTGTCCATAGAATTTGATTATATTCTCGTGTTTTAGCATTCGGTGAATACATATCTATTGACAGACAGACAGACAGACAATCAAAATGAATGAATCAATTGAATCAACACTTGTTTTGATTGCAATGAAGACCTCTTTCTTGATCTGATTCGTGGCGTTCGGGTATTCCTCCAAATCGATGACTTTTGTGGCAACGCATTCATTGCTCTCTATATTCACCAAAAGCTTAACTCTTTTCACAGCAATTGAACCAAAAATATGAATACAATTGAATACAATATGAAAGTAAAGATAATGTGAGGAATGGATGGATCGGTTGCTTACTGTCCATACGTTCCTTCGCCCAAAACATTGGACAAATGCCATCCCTTAACGAACTCGACAGCCATTTGACAGATATTTTATATTTAAATATAATTATTAAATAAAATAGAAATTAAAATAAATAATAGTCTTAAGAGTTGTCATAAAAACATATTATAATTATTTAAAAGTTTATTGAATTTAATTAAATATAAAACAAAACAAAACTTATTGAGAGTTAACGTAAATAAAGTACTTTTTGCCGCAAAAACAATTAGATTAGAAAACATGTGACAGTTCTGACCAATCATATGCTTTGCGCCAAATCTATCGACCAATAAGAGTGAGCGAAACCTATGAGTCATACAATCAGTGATGAGCTCTCATTACATCATAAGCTTTGGGAAAATGCGGTTCATTTGAACCTAAAGTTAAAATTCAATAAACTATTTGTGCATTCATTGATCGGATTAACGAAAAACAGTCCAAATATAGGCTTTCAATCACTTAATGATATTTTTGCAAATTATTAACTAATTGTAGCGAAAAATATGTCTTAAATGAAATTTAAAATAAATATATTATTATTTACTCAATAATTGATACAATATTTTGAATTAAAATTCATATGAATTCAGTTTTCATTGCAATTATAACTTTTCAATAATTATCTTATCATTAAATCTAATCCTAATCTAAAGCTATTAATAAAATAATAAAATCCATAAACTCTGACATAATTTTTCTCTCATTTATCACAGCTTTTAAAATAAAATCTTAAAACAACTCAAAACCAATCGATTGATTAAAACGTGAAATATTTGATACAAATCTTTGTAATAAAAATGTTTTGTTTTTTTAGCGAAAAATAACTTAATTATGAAGTGATTGGAGTCAGAGCTCAGTCGGAAAGAGTGCTTCCATTACTGACATGACTCGTATCGGACAGTTCGGCCAAATCGTCAGACTTGGGTGAACTCGAGTTAATGCTGTGGTAGTCGTCGTCGTGTTTGTGGATCAGTAGTACACTGTCTTCGCCTAATATGGAGCACAACTCCTGTAGCCTACTGTGCATTTTGGGCACTCCTCCCAGCGATGCCTCCAATTTCTCCTTTTCCTCTCTCAACGTAAGTCGGGTCGAAGTGTCCAACGGCTCCAGACGCCAACCGCCCTCTCCGTCGAACTGGAGTAGGTGTGTGTGAAACTTCCAGAGCGAAGGCCTGTGTGTTATTGTGATCAATGAAATGCCCATATCTTTAGCCGTTTGGTAGACATTGCTCTCGACGTCGATGGAGACGGCGCTCGTGCACTCGTCCAGTAGTGCGAACTGGGGTCTACAGGTTAGGAGGTATGGCATCAATACATGGGTCAATCAAAAGCAGAATAGAATCAAAGGTCAGACCTGTGGTAGAAGAGCCGGGCCATTCCCATCCTCTGCTTCTCTCCGCCACTCAATATGTCCTTCCAGTCTCCCGTTCCTTCCCAACCGCCCTCACGAATGACAATGTGCTTGAGGTGAACCTGAGTTAGTATTTCCATGAGGTCGTCGTCAGTGATTCCTTTCCGTTGCATCGTTTCCCAGTCGTCCGGATATGTGACCTGATCTCTAAGTGTGCCCAAAGACATGTATGGGCGCTGAGGTATGTAAAACATTTCCTTAGCGTTGGGTCGTTCCAGTTTACCCCCGAATGTCGGCCAAAGTCCGGCCAGTATTCGGAATAACGAACTTTTGCCGCAACCGTTGGGACCAGTGATCAACAAATGCATATCTGTTGTCATCTATTCGTTCATTGGTTACGAATCGGCAAATAAGGAATGGAATGAATATTTCAATTAAGGACTGGTATTACCGGTAATAGTTTAAAGATTTGGCTAACAATGACATACCGTAAAGGAAAGACTGGGAACAACAATATCACAATTTGGTGTAATAATAGGCACGTCTTCTAAACGGATATAACCGTTGACTTCAATCACTTGACCTAAAAATTAATTTATTTGAAAATTGAATCGACTTTTGATACGAATTCTGTATTGAATTCTATTGAAACTAAAGTTAAGTTTGTTTACAAACAAACATCAAATCATTAATAATGAGAACCAAATTGGAGTCAAATAAGAGAAGAAAACAAATAAACAAACCTTTGATTTCAGGCATTCCGTCGTTGAATGAGATTATCGATTGATTAGATTTCTTCAGTTTATTCGATGACTTAGCGATAGTCCGTTTGAACTTCCCGTCACTCACTTCCTCGAACACAGACAACATCTTCGATACTCTTCCCGTATATCCGGCCAACTCTGTCACCTAAATCAAAGTCCAAGCAATAAATTATGAATTGAATTGAAAGACGAAAACAAAACAACAAAATTGAGAACAGATTAGAAAGAAAATGAGTGAAAGCACTGAACCGAATGACTGAAAAGTTTTGAAAAACAAATATTTGTCTTAATATTGGTTTCCATTTATTTGTCCATAAATTTAGAATTCAGTCAAAAGCGGAAAAATATTTTTCGCTTCAAATGTTTGGTTTGAATGATAAATGAAAAAAAGTTTTGCGAATTATAAGAAAAACTATACCTCTTTATAGGAGGAAAGTAGTCTTTCCAGAGCGTCGGCGCCGGCTATCAGAATATTTTTGGCGGTTGTCATATACTGTGTTCGTTCGCTTACATCATCTGTCGGCTGATCCATGTCTTCGCCGCTCATTCTGGCCATCGAAGGCATGCCAGTCATGACCGGCACAGCAATGATAACCATTCCGGTGGCGCTCCAGACGTATTTCATGAGGAACTGCTCGAGCATTATATACCAGAGCCGCTTATTGAATATGACGTTCATATGTCGGGCCAACTCCTTGTAGGCCTTCTGGAGTATATTCATCTCAATCCTGTGCCCGCCATAGAACGCAATTTCCTCTGCGTTGGCGATCACTCGCGAGTGGATGAACCGTAAGTATCCCTTACGTCGCGCCTCTTCGGCCACAAGTTTGCCGAACTTGGGTGACGTCCAGCGGAGGATCCCGTGCGTGAAGAGGACCACAATCGAGGCCAGGAAAGGGCCGGGAACTCCATAGGCGCCCATTTGACGCGCCATTCGGAACAGTGTGAACGATATGACACAGACGTCGAGCAATGGTTTGGTTACGTGAGAGTAGAGGTGAGCGCAGTGTTGGGAGAAAGAGGTTATGTCGTCAGTCAGACTGTGGTCCGCGTTCTCCAGACGCCCGTCCAGATTGGATACGGCATAGTAGGTCTCGTTCTTGAAGTAGAGCTCATACGCGTATTTGACGAGTCGGGTCCGGAAGGCCAGCGCTAACTGACTCTCGAGGAAACGGATGAGTGAGTTGACGAAAGTGGCCGGAAGTGCGACCAATAGCCACTTGGATAGCATCCAACCGAAGTTCGCCAAATCCCGGCGCACTATATATTTGACTACATGTCCTTCCAAGTTGGCCACGTATATGGAAAGGAAGGTTCGGGAGATGAGTGATATAGTGTGCAGAATCAGAAGAGAGACTTCGACCGTCCGCAGGCCCGGCACCATAATCCGGATCAGTTTTATGAGCTGAACGATGAACTCGACGTTAAATCCGGTCATATTCTGGAACTTATAGAGCATTCGGATCACAAACTCCTCGATTCGACCGAAAAAGTTATCCCTTTTTGGGCCAAAACTCGAATAGATTTCCTTTTTTTGCTTCTTATGGACACCCGGTTCGGGCGCCGACAACAGCTGCAGACCCGACTCCAGCAGATCGGGCGGTGTCTGTGAGGACTGCTTGTCGGGACTGGTGGTCGAGATCTTGTCCTGAGCCGACTTCACTTGGGATGAGAGGTTGGAAAGGGTTTTCCTCAGATATGGGTAACCGATTCGAGTCATATATACGGCGAATATGGCGTACGATATACTGCGGGTCACGTAATGGTGAGGAACGCCATAACTCTCCGATATTTGCTTCAACTTTGACATAACGACAGTCATCTTCGGTCAGACAGACAGTCGATCGGATCAGTCGTTCATTCAATTGATTGACAAATATATCTTTGATTTCGTATTCAATCGCTTATAGAAAGCATTGAATTGTTATTAGAGTTGAATTCAATTTAATTGACTTTTAATTAAATTATTTAATCAATTGATGCATAAAATGATAATTAACTGTAAAATCGGTTTAAAAAGCAATCGATTTTTGATTCATTCAATCGATAATTATATTAATTATGAATATATGGAAAGTTTACACAATTTCTATAAATATATCGATTCATACAAATTGTTGTTTACATTGATTGCCAATTAATGACAATATTATTAATCAATGATTTACTGTATTTATCATTAATATTGAGCACAACTTAACGGTGAATATCATATCGAGAGAGGAGTTGAGCGAACGAACTGCTCATATGTTTACAGTGAGGGAGAGATAGAGAGAGATAAGGAGTAGAGCAGGCGTTATAAGAGTTGTTTTCGACACGAGTAGAGCCAAACATAAACTAACTGTTCGGACACATCATATACAGTAATAGCATAGCATAGACTCGTTAAATATGTGAACCAATAATCAAAATTATTTCACTGATAATTAAAAAGTAAAGGAATTACAAGTTTGTCAACAATTAAAGGCAGAGTTTGTACATATAGTCAGAGATGTTGTTCTGTCAAACACTTGAAGGTTTCGCTGCAATTGACTACAATATATTGGAACTTGCAAGTCACATTCTCCACTGCTACTGTAGCAGTTAACACTGTTACATTGACACTGCTACACTGATTGTAACTGGATGCAACTCGAGTTACTCGAATAAGTGAATGACTGCTTTATTTTACTATTAGCCAAACAGTGTTCGGCCGGAGGGCTCAGGAGTTCTTGAGATACTTAATGCTGAGTTGAGAATAGCGGTAGACTTGACAGAGATGTCAGATGTCTTGTGTGAGTAATTCTCGATTCAAATGTTAGTCAGTTTACGAAAAAAAAATGTTGTAATTCTTGTTTCGCATGAAATGATTAACAAATCTAAATACTGTATATTTAAAGCGTTTAGAAATAAAACAGTCTTTCCATACATTTGCCACTAAAACACAATTCATATAAAATCATTTTTATCATACATTTCGAGTCAAATGAGAACTTATTAAAAAATAACTCTCAGAAACATGTTATTAGAAAAAAGGCTAACTTTTATCTGAATGTCAATACATATATTGGAAAACAAATTAATGATTTTATAAAAATAGAAGAATCAAGGACATTAGTTCGTACTTCTTATGTATGAGAAGAGCTTTCTCATTAGATTTTTATACTATTGGTCTCACATTCAAAGTTGAATCGCTATAAAGAAAATATTATTTTTCAGTTTATTTCTAAACCGAATAAATTATTTGAATGGTTAGAAAATCGTGCGGATATTCATTGATAATACTGTAAGTGTGCCACACATTTGAGTTGAGCATGCAAGATTTCGCAATAAGAAAAGTGTGCATTATATTAATTGATTGAGAAAACTATGGCAAACAATAGATATTATTAATTGTGGAATAATTTTGATAAAACAGTTGAAGTTATTCCCAGAAAAGCCTAATTTATTAGATTTTAGTTCTTTTCTCCCCTTTTAAGGGAATCCAAAATTTTGAAAACATTTCAATAAAGTATGAATTATTCATTGAAAATTTAATCATAACAAAATATAGCATGCTAACTTTTCCTCCAATAATATGTTCTCTCGAAATTCGGATAATTAATAATAAGGAAAAATTAACGAATAAATCAATTCTCTGTTTAATTGATTATTTATAACTGCCTTAACATCAACTACTATTGCAGTCAGCTTTCAAATTGACCAATTTGCATTTATATGCAGTCATTTTATTATCCAATTGCAAAAATGTGGTTGATCATATGTATGAAAATTGATCTATAGTGACGCGAAAAGTATAATAAATTATTAATAATATTCAGACGAATAACTTTCCTTAAGCTTGTATTTGACTAAAACGATGTGATTATAGAAAATGGGATCAAATGATAGGAATAAATATGAAATGTGTGTCAGAGAGACACCAAAACCAAATATAAATATATAGAAATTATTGATAGGATTGTTAACCTTTGGATTGAATTGAAAGAAAGAAAATTCTTTGGATTCATTAGACAAGTGCACAAAAGTATACAATAAGAAAAACATTTCGCAAAGAAATATAAAATTAAATAACTTTCTAATAATTATTGCAATACTTCTGTACGTAATTTAATGGGATTTTCTCTACAGCTCTTGTAATTACAAAATAATTATTTTTCTTTTTCATCTCTTATATAGAGACCGAAAAGGCATTAATATTATATAAAAATCTATAGAATTCCTTTCAATTCATCGAAGCAATGAATACCCTGATTCAATCCGATGTTCAACTCACAAAGTGAGCCAAACTCATCATGATTATTTTTGCTTTTGCGGATTCGTACTGTAAATAATTCAAAATGAATTTATTGTTCATTATTGGGTCGAAAATAGTTGAATCGGATATTGTTTAATAGCATACATAAAATTGAGTTCACTCTACGATTGCATATCATTTGCATTGTTTCCGAATATCGACTAATAATTATGGCTTAAATATCTTGTAAGACATTTCTAACTATTTAGACAAGTCTTATGATTACATTGCATTGATATCTACACTGTTTACAGTCGGGAACACATTTACAGTAAAAGTATTCGGATAAGTTTGGTCTCTAGTCTGAGGCAAAAAAAATGAGAGATAATTGTTATAAATATAGATATCTTTGGATAAATCTGATTGGACTCCAATCAAAATCTATTAAAACTCTGTTGGAGTCTAAAAATGATTGTTTTTTCTTCTCTTCTCTTCTCCAACACTATTAGTCGACTAAAGCTTTTTTCTCTTTGCCTGACATTCACTAAATAATTAAGTAATAAAAGAAAGTATTTGTTTCGTTATTATTATTATTTCCAATCTATTCAATAGAATTTCATTTCCTAAACAAAACTGAAGTCTAACTGAAGAGCGAATTCAAAACCCAATTCCCTTAAACTGCATTTTATGTCATAGTTTTGTTGCTCTGAAACAAACAATTCAAATAAAGACTAAAATCTAAATTTAATTAAATTTTTTTTTATAAAACCCTTTCCTTATTCGATCCTTTCGAGTAAAATTTATACTAGTTTACAATTACTCTGTTCCTCCACCAAAGGGATGGCCACAGTGTTCAGCCTAGGAGTATATATTCTGACTTTTTGAATGCATAGTTGAATTGATCACAATCAAGGACATATAAGTGTTAAATTGTAAACAATGTTATTTCTCATGCTATTGAAAATGCATCACTTTCTTCAAGATTTTTTCTCAATATCAATATTGATCTAAAAAATAATGTTTCGCCAAAATATTGTTAATTTATGCACATGCTTAAAAAGACCTGGCCATCTCTTGTAATTACCAAGTTTTATAGACAAAACATAAACACTTATTCTTCTAATTTTGTAATATTTGAATATAAAATAATTGTGCAATTAATCCATGAATTCAGTTATTTGTAAGGACTGAGCGCTTATTTATTTTTTTAATACAATTTTCAATATCTGTTTGCGGTATAAGTTTTGCGGAAAGTTTTTTAGAAAATTTGTGGAAATTTAGACTATTTATTAAATTGGGTTTAAGTGCTTTTGTTTTGCTCATACACTTTAAGTTCGGAAGTATTTTGTTCGGAACAATCTTTTTATTGGGAAGAATCGACTTTAAAAGTAAAGATAACCAGGATATCAATAGCCAGATCCTATTGATGAAGTGGTTGTCTGTTTGGTTTTCAAGCCATTTGAATACGCAAGCGGTGTATCAGAATTGGTTGACAGACATTGAAAAATCTGTTCGGGCACTTTGTTTACTTGATAGAATTTCAATGAAAACGACTATATTTTGTGAGGGTCACTCATATATTCATGTGCAGACACCGTCGTAGTAAAATACAAGGAAGTATTTGACTGCGAGCACACTTTGGTTACCCCTGAATAAGCCTTCACTCAATCGACGGCAACTCCTAATTAGCTTCAACTCAAGGATTTGTGAGAAGCGATGAAATAAAGTTTTTAATCCGATTTCTCTCTATCACTAGAAAATTGATTGTTTGCAGTCATTCACAGCAGTATTGAGCTCTCATTCAAAGAATTTTAAACAAATTAATTAAATAATAATAATAATCAGGAATAGGATTGTAGACAGTATTCACTTTTTTTTATTCCTTTTCTATTATTATTTCATTTCAATAGAAATATATTTTTGTATATTTTCCCGAATTTTATATATAATATCCTGAAAATAATGGCAAAAACTATAGAATAATATTTTTCTTATGAAATGATTATTTTATTTTAGCGGAAATTATCTCTAAAATAATATTCTGTAATAATGTTACAAAAAATTACATTAAAATTACTTTTTTTTTGCAATTTTATAAAAATAGTTATTATTCGTTGTTAACACAAATAAAGATTAAAAGAATACAAAGACCAGACATGCAGTGCATTACTATACTTGACTAAATTTATTCCACAATGAGGTCATTTGTTGGCCAACAATATTCATGAATATACTGCACAGTCTGTACAGTAGAATATAATTATAATTATGAAATCATAGAAGTAATGAAAAACTTTGCGAATGAATTAAATTAAGTTTTTTAAAGTTATTAATGTATTCATTGCATACAATTAATATCAGGGATGGCTAACTCTGACACTTATATCAATTATATCATCAATTATACCCACAATTTTACAGACAAATTGCAATTATCAAACATTGAAAAACGAGTAATCCGAACGCGTATAGCAGTCTGGTGTCAACATACAGTATTAATAGCAAACAAAAGAGTAAACACATGGGTTGAAACGTTTTGCTTCAAACACTGCTAGAATCTAATCAATGTTTAATTATTTAATTATCAATTGTATAAAATTTTTGACAAATATAAGTGTATTCGAGACAATATTTATTGTTATTTATATTTAAAAACACTTATATTTGTCTAAATTTTTATACAATTGATAATTAAATAATTAAACATCAATTGCATTCCAGCAGTGTTTGAGACAAAGCGTTTCAACTCATGGTATCATCACATGTGTTGACACTCTCTTTTGTTTGCTCTGTTGGCACCAGACTGTTATACACGTTCGGATTACTAGATTTTTGTGTTTCGCAAGAGTTAAGAAATAAAATAAGTAATTAAAACGAATTTGACTCAAAAAAACGTTTTCTAATATATTTATTCAATCCTTCAATCCTTGAAAAGAATTTCTTATTCGCAGGAGTTTTGAAGAATTTGATGAAAATTATTCTAAATGTTAGTTCTTTTCATATAAATTCAAATTTTAGAGTTTTTCTCATTTATTTTTGAATATATTGAGTAATAATAGCTTTTCTTCAATATATAAAAAGTTGAGTAAACAGACTGTTGAGTAAATATTCTGATTTCGGTATATTTGACAGTATATGACAGCAGAGAATCGAATAGAAGACGAAAATATTGCAGAAGTTGTCAAAGTCTTAGCCATTCTGTTAGTCTACTATTGATACTACTGTTAGAAGACTACTGTAGTCACTGTAGTCGTGCCGTCAGCATAGAGTGCATCAACACATTTGATTAATTCATTAATTCAGCTCCAGTACAATTGTGTATTGCAATTCAATATTAGATTATGCACTGGTCATTCCAATAGGACAAGTGCTGAATTTGTTTGTCTAATCAAGTGTCTGATCGAATCTAATTTACAATTCCATTACATTCATTAGCATTTCATTAGCTATTATACTCTAAATTACTCTACAGTACTAGGGATGGCCAATGGGGGGTATAGCCAAAATACCCCCTAGGTTTTGAAATGGCCATTTTGGAGTGGCCTATTTCCGATGAGTTTTCGATCCCCCCACCCCCAGGTTGGCGAAAAATAATGGGCCAAATCCGTTGAGTTTGACCCCCTCCTTACGATTTTGGGAAAAATCCGCCATTTTATCTCCCCCTATACCCCCTAGGTTTGCCGAGCGTGGCCATCCCTACTACAGTACAGTACTCTACTATACGAGCATTCAGTTTCGTTGACTTTTTATTTAAAAGAATAAAATTCGTTAGAAATCCAACACATTTTGCAAACTATTATTTCTAAAGCAAATAAAACACAAAAAACAAAAAATAAGGAAAAATAAATAATTTTAAAAACAATTGCATTATTATATCGATAGACTATAATAGTTGTATAATAGTCCGGAACTAATTAACTTATTTAAACCAGGCAAAAACATTAATCTTTATTTAAATTCATAGAAAAATCGGAAAATTATTTAATTATTATATTTATGACATTTAGTCTATTTGTTTAATGTCTTTATATCATTAATCTCTTAATATTTAATGAAATGTATTTAAAAATTAATTCAGAAAACATTTAATTTCTGCATAAATTTTAATACAGTTTTTATTACATTTTAATATAAGAAGTAATCAAGGTGGTCTACAAGTATTATAATACGCCTAAATTACAAAATTTTTGCGGAGAAAATAAAATATCTTTTTTTTCATAACTTACACCAATGCTGACCCTTGGTTATTGTTCACCCTGGTAACAATTAACAAACATTTTCTTTTCAATCAAAGTATTACAGAGTATTAGTCATATTTTGAACCTCATTGAACATGAAATGACGATGCTCATATTTATAAACAATAAGATTTTTATGTAGAGTTCAAACAATTTTATTTAATTCTGAAGTTTTAATGCCTGACCACTGGTCAGTGACCAGTGAGCCATCAGAACAACAAATTCAGGCAAAATGTTTGTAATTGGCCTCAAATTAATTTCCATGCATTTGATTATCCGTTTCTTTTAAGTTGAATCATCACTTCTATGAATCTAACTAGTTCAAATAATCAATTTAGTTCCAATGTGATCTAATTATGAGCTAGATAACAGAAGTACTTTGTATTGTAGCAGCAATTGAGAGTTAGGCTCTAACAGGGCGTATGGAATAGTGTCTATAGTCTATTCTATACGCCCTGTTAGAGCCTCTAGACTAGAGTCTAGAGCCCCTAGCTCTTAATTATTTTCTTTAAAAAGCGTGCTGTCACAATTGAACATAAACTATGTAATATTAATAGTAGTAGTAATGCAGCACATTTTAATAATAATAGCCGCTACTATTTTCCGCCGCTAGTCAACAATTATCCAAGGAGCTTTATGAATGCAGAGTGACTTTAAGACGCGAGTAAATAAACAAGGGGTTTATAATTTATATTTTTCTATATTTGTTCCTGCAAAATTATAGTTTACTGTTGTCTCCTTTCTCACTAACTATTGACAAACCAAGAGCTGACACATTCAAAGAAGAGCTGAATATATCTGTAATAACATTCTTATCATAACATTTATGTTTGCGATACAAACTAAAGGCAGTAATACTGCAGAGAAGACACTCAATAAATATTAATTTTCGTAAATTTCAAAACAGATGTCATGAGAGAGTCGTCGATCACTACTAGGCTTTGCATTGATTATTACAGTAATTATTTCCGAAACGATTTCTATCCCTTATTTGGCAACTCATTAATGATCTAAATATTGATAAGTAATTATACGCTTAAAACAGCGCTACAGAAGGTAGGGGAGGGGGTAATGACAAAAGACCACCCTGGCTCCAAAATAAGGGACTGTTTCCTCTAAGTTCCCCAAAACTGATAAATTGCTGATCCACTCAAAAAGCCAATATTATTACTTCATTAAGGTATGGGGTCGACCTTGCACATCTCTACTTTAAAAATATTATTTCTCTCAATAAAAAACAAGAAAATTTGATAAAGGACAATATTGTGTGCTATAATATTTTGGCTCCGGGCACTCAAAGTGTGTGACAAACATATTGTTGGCAAACAACAAATTTTGGACAATTGAGACAAAAGTATTTGTGCTACTAATGTAACAAGAGCAATTTAGAATCATACAGATGGCCAGATGGAGAGCAGGGATAATATATATACGAATTATAGATTTGGCTATAAGTGTGTGAAATATGTGTTAAAAGTAACAATTTATACGCGAAATGATGTAATTTTATATCTGTTATACACTATATTATAATTTATAACTTTTCGGTCAACTCATAAGCCTTTCATATGTTCAGACTGTGATAGTGTGCCAAATGTGAAGAGACATAACAAACATAATATGAGAAACACTAAACATATTGTTCGTACGAACAAAATAAACTTTAAGAACAAAAAAGAATCGAAAAGACTATCATTTTTTGTCTTTCAAATGCCATTTATCTTCATATTCACACAACTTATATATATTTTTTTCTTTTCGGGAAATTTTTTATTTCGAGACTATATCACAAAAGTATACATAAATTATTTTTTATGCAAAATCACTCTCTTGTCTGCCTCTCATTTGCTTAGTATCGTTGCCCTCCCTGTGTATACAGTTTGTATATCTTTTGTTTCAGGACTAATATAAAGGGGTATCCAATCCAATGACAATGCAGTGAATTGAATAAAAAACTTCAAATATATGCCAACAAAATCAGAAAATTGTTGAAGAGTTTATTGTCACAGGGGTTATAGTCCCTGTATCTCTCATAAACTTAGAATTATTGAAGCACTTAACAGATGATAGGCTCTTCGACCTGGCTAAGTATGGCCATCCTTAATACAGTTTGTGGCACTAGAATTGGCAATCAGTTATTGTTATATCCCATTGAGATTTATTCGCATCAAAGCATAAAAAGCTTTCCTTTTTTTTCGTTTACGCAAAACAATACAGAATTCTTATTTAGAGACAAGAAAAACAAGAAGTTTTAAAGACAATGCCAGAACTTCTTTGTAAAAACCAGATTATTATCTGACTTATGAACAGAATTGTTGCCGGAATTTCAAAATAATATTATCATTCAAACGACTCTTTCTGGAACTGATGGCTCGAAAGCAATTAGTTTGTTCTCAACACCGGGTTTACAGCAGAACAAAAGATATCCAAACAATTGTTTTAAATGAAATTTTTCAAAATTATACCTTTATTTCGTGTCATTATTATAGAATATTCTTTAATATAATACAAAGAATAAACTTTATGACTCATGTTCTCCAAAAAAAATAAATAATTTTAAAAAAATTCTTTAGGGATGAGTTGGAAATTGTTTTCTTTAATATTTTGTGTAAAACACAGAATTTCTCTGAAGAATAGTTTCATAAAGTTTTCTAATATTAATACAGTGTTATACGGCTTAAGTGTGTAATCATTTGAATGCATACATAGAAAGAACATATGATATACTTATAGGACATTAAGAGCTCATCAACTCTTGACTGAATTCGATGGCAAACAGTGTTTGTGTTTTGTGTAAATACAAAGAATTGGATCTTATTTTGAGAGAATTTCAACCGAATTAAAGCACTTTTGTGTAAGAATTATGTCTTAAATGTATTTTTTTGTTTGCTTTTTATAGTGAAGATTAAGAAAGTAAAAACAAGAGGAGAAACAGAAAGGCATTCCTTATTTGTTGTTAGTTTTCCTGAACTCAACCAATACTACTGTATGTAAGCAGAAGTGGAAAACAATTCCCATAAGTTGTGGTCAAAATATTTTTCTTGTGTTGTGTTTGTCGGATAAAAATTGAGATTATTGTCTGTCATAATAGCATAATATACAGACACTATGTTTTTGTCTGTTTATTAGTTTTAGATTTAATTAAATGAGCCGTTATTTTAGCGATAAAAGCCATGAAGAGTAAGAAGAGAAGAGAACTATACTCTACTCTACTCTACACTACTCTGTATTACTGATACTTATCACGGAATCCAAACATTTTTTGCTCATTGAATAAAATGAAAACTAAAAAGCATTTATTTATTCGGAATATCGTTAAGAAAAGACTGGAATTTGAATATTTGATGCAATTATTTAGACAAACGAATCACTCGAATATCAAATCAATTTGTTTTTCTGTTGTCTTTAGCCAAAGGAAACAGTTTTGCAAAATATAAGCATAAGAACCATAAGAACCATAAGAATGCCGTAAATATTATATGCGATCATCACTGGCGAGGAATGAGCGCATGAGTGGCGAGGAGTAGAAGAATCGGATGGTTTGATATCGTTGGAGCTCTTTATTATTGTTCGGTAAGCAAACTATTAAAGTCGTGCACACATTGCCTATATTTGAATGTCACACAAGTGTGCCATTCATTACAATCTTATTATAAGTATATATTCGGTTCACTATATGGAAACACTCGAACACTATATTCAAAACTGTTTCACAACTCTATCGGAATATAAGCTTTAATTCTTGTCTTATTCTTATTCTAATCTATTTATAAATAATTTAACGCAAAATCTTTAAATGATTCAAATAATCGTTTAATTTGATTGAATAAATCTCATTCTTCTCTCTCATTCTCATCAATATTTAATAAATTAGTTTAATTCTAGTCTTAAGTGCTTTCCATTCAACAGTAAATGTGATGTGTTTTTCGTTCGTATGTCTGTTAGAACTTATGGATAATGAGGTAAACTTTTTTAAATATACAAGATACTACTATTAACTACACCTAGTTTAATTATTATAATTATTAATTAGTTATACATTTACTGATTAAATATATATTGTCTATAAATACTGAAAACGCGCAAAGAATTCATAAAATATTAATTTTGATTTGCAATAGAGTTGAATCAAAATTAATATTTTATGAAATTTCAATCGAATTCTTTGATTACTTGAATAATTATTTACTAATCAAATGAACAAGTTGAAAAGAAGAATTTTATGATTGTCTGGTCTTTAGTTTTTTATTGGCCTGGATGATATTTAAAAATAAAATGCTTCCAATTTTCGAATAATAAATACCAAATCAATCAACCAGGGGGGCACGAAGTTTTTTGTTGCGTTCCCACATAATTGTATATAAGCGCCATTTTGGTTGAAATCACTGGAATCTGAAAGTCATTTCAAATTAAAATTCATGTAATTTAACTGCATTTTTGAAAAGCAAATCAAAATTGACCCGACACACGACTATTACATATGAATTTTGAGAAGTGATTTGCCATTTATTGTCTTTACTAATATTATAATCAACGTTCTCTTAGTTCAGAAAACTTGCACTCAATTTAGTTTATCAGTTAATGAATTATCACAGACTAGTTGGGAGTTGATTGATGTTCTTGATGCGATTGATGCAGGGCAGAATCTCAATATGTGTTTGTGAATGAACATGGTTAATTGATTGCAATAGAAATAATTAAATTTGCATCAATTCCAGAGATATGCAATTGGTCCGACCATAGGGGGGGTCAGCCACAAATTTTGCACAGGGGGTCGAGGGTGGGTAAGAAAAGTGCTTAAAGGACAACGTTCAAAAAAGTGCAAACTCGCACTGTTCACATTTTTCACCATGCTATAGCGTCGAAATGGCCACTTTTTATTGAAAACATTTTCTACCTGTATACTTCTTTATATATGAATTCTACTTTTTCAAAGATGAATATGTTAATGAATAGATAATTTTTTAACTTTTTTTCAGTTGTACAGAATAAGTTCTAAGTAATAAGTTATAAATCTTGTTCATCTTTCATTAGAATCTTATTTTTCAAAGTTAATTTCAATCTTAAATGAAAGATGAACAAGATTACCAATGAAAACATTGAAAAATATCTATTTATTTATCAACAATTTTTATGTAATTATTTATTTATTTTCTTATATTTCGTGATTTGATATTCGTTTGTATCTAAAATAAACTCGATTAAATTTTATTCAGCATATAAGCCCCCTTTTTGTCTTCTATTGGCGCCAGACTGCTATAACCGGCTAGGCTGCTGTGTTTTCTAGGCTCTGGTTATAACCAAGAAGAGGTTAAAATAGGTAAATTTTCAACTGCCAGATAAATAAGACCCAGAAACATATTCATAAAATAACACAACATTTTCGAGCACCAATCCCTTTCGGGGGACACTGCCGAGCCTCTGGGAGTACAGGCAGTGTTTTTACTTTGGGGTATCGGTGGAGGCAATGCTACGCGTCTGAGAGTTTACAGGACAGGTTACGGGCCCATCGCAACCAACAAATCTTGGCTTACTGGGTCAAGGGCTCGAACTCTAGCTCTCCAGCTCAGAGTCGTGCACTCTAACCAATGAGCTATTGCGGCTCTCTATCATAATATGTATAATTAATAAGTTTCCCAAAAAATTGACCCCTACTAACAACTCATCCGGAATATGGCATTGACTGTAATGCTATGAAAAAAAATGATTAAAACTGAACCTGTACTCTACTACAACTAAACGAGTTGATTGTCATATTTTATCACCAGAAGACTATAAATAACATTGAATAAATTGTGAAAATATTATAAAATATAGAGAATTATTATATCAGAAATCTAGGTGTTTTTCAAAATTGCTTATTTTAACCTCTTCTTGGTTATAACCTGATTTCAGTGAAATGTTTGCTCACTGTTTAATTCGTACATTTTGTTGATTAACTGTTATATAAAAAAAAACATTGTCTGCAAATAATTCTCACCGAAGATAAAAATTTCTGAGAATTTTGAAATATATATATATTTGTGAAGAATATCAAAAATATATTTATCTTAGAAGACAAATATGAACTTCCAATCTCTAAGGAGTGAAGATTTTGTTCAGATTCTATTCGGGCTTTTTTGGCCGCAAACAATAAGTGTCAATAATCAAAATCAATAAACAAGCTAGTATATATTTTATCAAGTGTACTAACCTTTTTTAGGAGGACAAGGGCGACTTTTGAAAAGATTTTGAGGTTGAATAGATTTTAGAGAGGGGTCCATTTTAATGGTGATATAATGAATTTCTTATTGTAATGGACTTAATCTGAATATGAATTATAAATTCACATAATTTGAAAATAAAAATGAGTTTAAGTTTACTTAATTAAGAAAAACAAAAGAATGAATTTGATTCTCTTGGTGACTAAAAGTTCATTACCTTGTTTGAGTGTTATTCGAACGAATTTGTAAAGAAAATCTAAGCCTAGCCTTGATATGTCCTATAAAAGAGTTGATATTCAATACTTGGATTTTTAAAGTTTTTGGTTCTTCGAAGAGATGTCTATTTGTGGACAGAAATTCAAAATTCTGTTTATTAATTGAATATTTTTCTACTAATTTGCATAATATTTGAATAAATTACTTATAAATTACAATATATGAAGAGAGCATTTGAGAGAATATAATAAATAATTATAACAAAAGAACTTTCATTTGGATTAATTGAACGAATTTAAGCTTAAGAATAGTTTATTCAAAATTCTTGTGTTGAATATATTTAATGAAATTAGATTTGATTGTTGTTTTCGGCAGAAAGTAATGTAAACTTTGCCAACAAATTTCCCTCAAGAAAAGAGCGATACGTAATAGTCTGGTTACGTAAGATATAAATAATTTATTGAAGACTTTTCGTATTAATTCTAATAATAACTTGAAATCCAATTTAAATTAAAATATTTGTTTGAAATTAAAAATTTCATCGTTATTATAATCTAAAAGATTTAGCTTCACTCGAATTATTCAAATGAATTCATTCGTAAAATAATTGATGTGTGGACTGGATCTTAGGCTCAGTTCTGTTGTGTTGAGTTCCTATACTATAATGTATTGAATATTTGAGTATAAAGTCTAGAATTTAATTCTCTTTTATCTGAAATTAATTAAGAGATTCTTTGAATTTTATAAGAACTCCAAAACTAAAGTGAAAACCAAAAGTGAATTATAGTATAATTGAAGGGTTTATTGTGAGACAAGAATTCTATGATTTCTTTTTATGAATTATTCAATGAATTGATTTTATATTTATTCAATGAATTTTAAAAATTTATAGCAATAATTGATTTTTCCAAATAGATTCTGGCATTCGATACTCGTATAAAAATATTGAATCATCTGATATATAGAGAGAGTATCTGTTGATAACAAGCATTCCTTTGCACTCAAATACTGTTGTCTTCTCTTTGTATTGAAGTGCCGATAATATACTGTAGTCTTACTGTTAGTATTCATTTAATTAGAAATAAATAAAATTCTTTATAAACTTATTCTTTGTTTTTATCGAATCGTATTTTCTTCATAAATAGTTAAGTCGATTGTCGATTGGATTCATATAATTATAATACAGTATAACACAGAGATAGGCAATGGGTCTGACGACAGGGGGGGGGGTAAGCCAAAAAATTTTGCCAAAAGGGGTACAATGAATGACTTTTGAGGGCCAAAAGTGCCCCATTTTCGCGTTTTTTCCTCAAAAAGATCGAAAAATAGAGGGGGGTATGCCTCAGCCAAAATCACAGGGCCCCTACCTGTACCCCCCATTGCCTATCACTGCTGTAAGTTATATCTCATAAAGATTTCTAATCGAATGAACACCAATCGAGTTATGATTTATAAAAAAGGAGTCAATCAATGATCATATTATAGCCAATATTCACAGCAATTGCTTTGAAATACTTTAGAGATTTAGCCAACAGTTCTGGTTAGCCTCAGTCGCGTAAATATTGGTTAAAACCAAATCAATGATAAATATAAGCTTAAGTTTAGAACGATTTTCATTATTATTATTCAAAGTGAAATTGTGTGCAATTGTGCCGGCTCAAATCGTACGATCATTTATCTAAGTGTTCAATAAAATGCAAATTTGCAACAAAGCAAACACTGTAACCATAATTATTAAGATACTATAAGAATTTTGTCATTAGCTAGGCAAAACTATGCATTACTAGGGAAGGAAACTCTTTATTTATAAGCCATGTCAATTTGGACAGTTATTCACAAATAATGAACGAATAAAAATTGTATTTAAATATACAATTATTAATTATATTCACTGTCGGGACAACTGGTGTCTGATTTTTGATCTGAAAGATAATATAAAAAATAAACTAATATTAGAGTATTTGAAATTTGAAGATCTGGGTGCAAATGTCATTACTATACTCTGCTGTATACAAGTTTAAAGTATTTGATTAAATGATGAAAATATAATTTATTTCACGAGTTTTACTGTAAATGTTGTTATATTTTACATAATATGTTATACAATAAGATTGGCTTAAAATTATAACTTTCACTACAATATCACAATTAAATTATTCAATACGTAGTTGTGCTATTCATAATATGCCCCTGGTGGCCCAATGCATAGTAATCATCAACTTTCATTTTTCTTCCTGAGCCGCCCTCAATACCGGGGGATTCAAAGTTGGGACTTATTTTGTAGAGCCACTGGCCATTCATTGCTGGATCCTTGAAATCTTATTTGAACACTGATCTGATAGACAACAGTATTAATAGAGTCGGGGCTATTATTTCAATATAATTGATGTATGATTTCCACATCTAAAATAACCTTTCCAGCTATCTGTGTAAGTGTTCTAATCAGCACTTGGACCCATTAATGGATGTGAGCTGACTGGCTGTACAAAATAAGTGTGAACTTTAAATTGTGTGCTTGATACCATCTGAGTGAATTAGCATGCTATGAATAGTACGACCATAAGGAGCAGCCTGGACAAAATACCATTTGATCGAAAACAAGTTTGACTTCGTTTGGCTACTTTTTGATGCTTGAGTCATGATTTATAATGAGGATGATCTCTGGCCACTTATATTTACTCCATAGGAATTGCATCTCTGGTTCTCACACACAGTATTACATATGTAATGAATGTAACGAATATTGAGTAGAGTTTTGCCATTTGTTGCTTAAATACATCTTAAATAATAGTTTGCATTGAATTAACAATACTTTTTAGTATTGAATATATCTTACTATACATCGAATGCATAACATATGCGAACAATAGGACTGCTATCATAACCGTTGGTTCTAATGGTTTGTTTGTTAGCAATATTGACATTGTTTTTGTGTTACTTTCAATCTATGGCTCATTGAAATGGTCTTCCCTTTCGATTTCACTATTGTTGTTGAGAATCATTTGTTTACGCCTTTTCATACAAACTCTATACCCATTACTCGTAACCCAACGGCATTCACCAGAATTAGGCGATACCGGAACGCACATAGAATTAAGACCCTGACAATCGTCCTCGTCATCCCATTTGGTCTCCCAATTGCAATAACCATTCCGTTCAATGAATTTGTTATACAATTTTTTATGTGAGTACAAGAAGGCATAGTTTGATGACTGACGGACTTTGCACTTACAGCCCATTGAATACAATTTTCGGAATCCTTTCAATTGCTTTCCAGTAAGCGATGAGATCTAAAGTATGTTTCAATTTAATCAAATGTTAGGCCATTTAACGTACAATATATTTGATTTACCTCTTCAACAAAGTTGCACAGGGAGATCCAGGCCTTCTCACCATTAACAGTACCTAAATATTTAATTAAATTTATTATTTCATAAATTAATGTCAATTAAATATATTTGAATACAAATAGATAGACATTAATATAAATTTTCAATTTTCATAATTCATTAATTATGAATCAACTGATACTAGTATTATATGACAACCTATTAATTCCTATGAAAACCCATGAAAAATATATTCATATCAAATAAATAGTCTTTTAAATAATTCATGTGAAAACTTATGTTTGTTTTCTTTTTTTCATTGAATTTCATTATAGCTCTTATAAAGCCGTTAAAGATTAATAATAATAACAATTATAATTGATTTTAATAGTGAAGACAATTTCGCGAAAATGTATTTCTGTATCAAATATTCTCTTATGTTATTGTATTCGTGTAATCACACAAAAGAGTAGAGAGAAGGCGACCAAATGAAGTCGACAGCTTGAACGCTGAAATCCAAATCCATATCATACTTAAGGTAAATCACCCTTATATCAAACAAAAGTATTCTGGTGATTTATATCATAACAGGACTGGGTATTAGACCATTAAAAGTCAATGTGTCTTAAATAGAAATTATCTTATGTTAAGTCAATACGAACTAATGCTATTGCATGAAGCTATGGAGAATGTCTCTACCCTGTTAAATGTAGTC
>JAQIWA010000677.1:0-26819 GCA_034693305.1 Eueremaeus valkanovi
TTTATTAGGAAACTAAAAAATTGTTAATTATTTGTATTTTATGTTATTTTTTAATTTATTAGTGTATTTGTTGAGACCCCCTCACGGAAGACCAGCTTATGTTGAGTGAACGGGGTCTTTAAATATCAATAAATTCTAATTCTAATTCTAATTCTAAATGGACTACAATTTTACAAATAAATTGAACAATAAAATTTTTATAAATTTTCCATACATTCCAAATTTTATCTGTTGTATATCATTCATATGTTTGTCATAATAGCACGTGAGAATACTAGTGTTGTCTGTTTATACCAATTAATTAATCGGCGAGAATAAGGGCGGAAACGATTTTATACTTATATTGTTTTTGATTCACTTTTATATAACAATCAGAACCAAATGCGCGCTAATGACAATGGTGTGAAAACTGTTGTAGACTTTATATAAATCGAAGAAAATATTTTTATTAGAAAATAAACTTTATTTCAATACATATTTATCTAAATATTTACAAAAAAAACTTCTATTTTCCGGTTTTAAGTATTTTAAAAGTTTCAATACATCTGAATATTTATCTTTACTAATAAAATGAGGGGAAGATTCGATTAAATTATTGAAATAAAGTCTGATATTTTGTAAATCTGTAATAAAATTATATTCATTTGAAATATCGGAATAGGTTTTAGAACATTGAATCAAACCATTAGGAAAATAAGCTATTTTTCTTAGTTTAGATATTTCTATGTTTTTGTAAAACGAGTTCTCATTGAAAAGCAACTGAAAGTCAAAAACTTTTCCTTTTATTAATTCGAAATTCAAATCAGTAATGGCTCTAAAATAGGTTTAAATTGTTTCAATTGTTTCTGTTTTTTTCAATTTTCTAGAAATTAAAGAAAAATTCGCATCACAGCGACAGAATGAATGCCCTTTATTAGGGTATATCTGAGTTATTGTAATGTTTTTCTGAATAGAAATTATGTTAAGATATTGTACTAAATATTTATTCTTATTCTGTGCATAACAGCTATCACTGAAAAGAATTACATGTTTTATATTTTGTGTCAAAAGTTCTTTCAGTACAAAATCTATAAAACTTATCACTGAATTACAGCCTTTTTTATATTCACCTTCTAAGAAGTGAAAAACAAAGGATTTATTTGTATTGTGGACATGAATATTGAAGAGATAGAGCCATAAGTGTCGAGAATAAAAAACTTCATTTACTGGTAGCTTTGGAATTGGTTTATTTTGGCAATAATCGAATTCCAGTACTAAAGTATCTGCTTTTGGTTTCAAAAGATCAGTTTTTAATTCTTTATAATCTCTTATAAGTTGCTTATGAGTATCGTATTCTGTTTTCATATCACTGTTCAAATTATCTAAACCTATTCTCTTACATTCAAAACAGAAATTGCAAATATCAGACTTTGGTTGATTGAATCCTATATTATAATTGTCATTAAAGTAATTTTTAAAACTTTTAATACTAAGTTTGGGCTCAAAACCGAGAATAGGAGTTAAATATTCATAAAATAGTTTAAAGAGTTTCGTTAAGTTCAGTTCACAATTCTCAAAATATTCTTTGTTCACATAAAGATACTTATAATGAGAGTCGACTTTAGGTATAGTTTGAATCCAATCATCAAAATGCCTCCAAATCTCGACATCTATTTTTTGAGGTCTTAATTCATGAGAACCTCTTTTGTCTTCAATATTCTCATCTAATTATTAAAAGTAGAATAAATCAAATATTCGTATATGACTATAGTATTACCTTTTTTGATCTTATTCTGCAAAACTCGTATTCGCTTTTCTGTTATTTGCAATAAATCTAATAAAAATTTTTGACAAATACTGATCGCTTCTCCTTTTATTCGCAAAAAATAGTTCCATTTTTTGAATGCTTTAGTCTTATCATTAGATTTAATTGTCATTGAATTGACTAAATAATAGTTTTGTTTATTATATTCAGTCAAAGCATAAAACTTTTCGAATTCATTTCTTTGATTATCTTCACATATATTATTAAAACATTCCTTAAAACAACATTTCTTGACTGAGTTGAAGGATTTCGATTCAATTATTACTTTATTCTGATTTTCATATTCCAAACCCTTTAAGAAATATACAGTATTTTTATTGAGATTTCTTTTGTTTCAAATATTTACCGAATTTCTTAATATTTTAGCTTTAGTTTTAATGGAAAGCTCAGGAAAACACCTCCTTTTGCTCCGGTTCACTTCTCTCTGTTTTGACAATTCATTCAATATTTCTTTACTGTGTTTATATTTGAGGTTTTTATCAAAAATTGAATTCATTTTAATTATATTTTATATCAATTTATAGAATAAACAAAATTCTTATCAGAATATCAAAAATCCGTTCAACAAAATTCTACAAAACTTTTTTATCATTTATACGTAGCGCGCATTAAGTTCTTATTGTTAGTCAATTGTTATACAACAGTCAATCGAAAACAATATAAGTGTAAAATCGTTTCCGCCCTTATTCTCGCCGATTAATTAATTATACCAATTCAATAACAAAAATTTTCAATAATTTGCCTCACCTATAGTGGCATGCCATTATACCCCGGGGTATAAGGGCACGTGGTATGATTCACATTACAATGGCATGCCGGTATTTGTGCGGGAATACGGTAATAAGGAGAATACTGTATATAATATACTGTAATACCAAAGCCTATGCCAAACCCGGGAGGGAATAGAACTCAAGCTTTTATTTTGGTGAACAAACTCTACTCCAATGACAGGCAATGATTGCCTCATGTTTTCAAAACACATGCGTTTCGTGCGATCGCTATTCAAAGCGTTTCGGCTTTTATTAAACGATTTTATTATTTATTCCTATATTTAGTAAAGTTTTAATCAAATAAACAAATAATCGATTCATTCGTTAATTCAATGAATCACTTATTGAAGTCATCGACGAAAACACCGATTCGTTTGTCAACTGTTCTGAATGTACGGAAAGTACAACCGATTGGAACCGAAGATCACAAATGGTTTTATTGTCGGACATGTCTTCTGAACCCAAATGTAATCCCAATTCAAACCAAGAGTTCAACGAATTAATCATTAATTGCTTTTTGCCTCAAATATAAGACTCGTCTCTATTCAAGCCAACCGTCCGGATCGGGAGGAAAGGGCTTTTTGGGCAAACTTGTGGACAATATAAAGCAAGAGATGACGAAGAATAAGGAAATGAAAGAAAATCTTAAGAAGTTTAGAGAAGAGGCTCAGAAACTGGAGGAATCGGATGCGCTTAAGAGGGCTCGACATAAATATGTATTGATTTGAGTCTTGAATTCAATTTCATGAATGCATTGATTGATTGATTGATGTATTGATTGTTCGGTTAAGCAAACCATTGAATCCGAAACCGCAAAGAGTTCTCAACAAATCAAAGAACAGTTGGAAGCGATTAAAGAGAAGATATCCAAAGGTATAGAAGAGGCCCAGAGGTCAGAGATCGGCAAAAAGGGACTCGAAATGACTGAGGAGTTCTCCAAACAGGCCAAGAGTGCGGCCGAAGCTCTGGCCAAACAAAGCGAACAAATCAGTCGAAGCGATGCCTTTAAGACAGTTTCACAGGTCTTATGAATTGAGCTTAAGATTGATTTGATTTCAATTCTGACATAATTTGTGCCCAAAGACAGTGCAAGCGGTTCGGGAAGAGATCGGAGAATCCGATAGAGTCTACAAAAGGCCAGAAAAGCTACGAAAACGCAAAGAACAGTCAGAAGAGGCGTTCGCTCAGCAAAAGCCTATCGAACCAAATGAGTCGGTTTGAGTCCAATCCAATCCAATGTCGTTCTCATCGGTTGAATGTGTTTCAGGTCTGCGACTGGCGTTGAGTTACACCGAGACAGTCGATGGTATCAGAGTTGGCAGAACTTCAAAGACAACAATCCTTACGTCAATAAAGTGTTTGACTGGAAGGCCCAATACGACGAGAGCGATAACCCAGTGGTCAGAGCCTCGCGACTCATCACCGATAAGATGTCCGAACTATTCGGTGGACTCTTCTCTAAAACAGAATTGTCTGAAGTGTTGACAGAAATCTGTAAAATAGACCCGAATTTCGATAAAAACAAGTTTTTGAAAGATTGCGAAACAGATATCATTCCCAACATTTTGGAGGCTATGCTGAGGCCAGACCTCGACATCCTCAAGGACTGGTGTAACGAAGCGGTCAGTGCGCTCTTCAGTCATCATTTGATGGCTTAATTGACTCCAAACTAATATAAACCTATTTGTGTGAACAGCCCTTCAACCAAATGGCTCAGCCTATCAAACAGGCACTCAGTCTGGGCTATAGATTCGAATCCAAAGTCCTGGACATTGAGAACATAGACGTGAGTCGAGTCGAGCCTATCCTTTCTTATTTCATAAATATTGGGTCAATTGATATTGAGCAGGTGATCCAGGTACAATTGAAATATAACCTTTTTAAAGCGCTCAATAATTGTCTTCGGTTGTATATGATATTTAAGTGCACTTAATATCGTAGTGCACTGGGGGGGAATGGGGGGGCATTTAGAGGTCAAAATCGCTATTTGACACACGACAGCTATACCTAGGACAGTATACCTACCCTTGCGTCGAATGCATGCCTTACTGTACTGTATATTATGAGAAATGATTTGAATTGTTTGAACCCGACTATAGCTAGCAATGGGAAAGATGATGGAAAGCGGACCCGTACTCATCATAACCTTCCAAACACAACAAATCAATTGCATTAAGGACTCCAAAGGCGTTGTCATCGAAGGCGATCCGGTATGTGTGCACTTGACCTGACCTGACCTCTCATTACATATTTGATTGCCAACCCTTAGGAGAAGATATTACGCGTGCATTACGTGTGGGTCTTATGTCGGGATCAGAACGAGTTCGACCCGAAGGCCTGTTGGAAGCTTATGGACCTCTCGGCCAGTAGTGCTCAGCAATGGCTATAGTTTTGATAATTTAGTTCTAAACCAATATTAGGTGTAAATAAAAGTCATATAAAATAATTATTTTGCATAAAAACCAATCAATAGATCAATAGATTAGTTAATGATTTAATTGAATTAAACTTAATTTAAAGTCTATTCAAAGTCTTATTATTGTATTTAATCTTATTTTAATGAAATGATAATTAAATTTATATACAAATAGAGTACTCAGTAATGCATTTGTAGTACAATATACTGTAAGCCGGTATATAATTATGCGAACATTAGCTACCTGTGCGCTAACACTGCTAACACTGCTAACAGCTATTATTATACAGCTAAATACTACTGTATAAGAGCGTTACGCAATAGAGCACAGACTGTGTTGACTGTGTGTTGGGTTGTGTAAGAGATGGTGCCATCGATGGTATGTCTGCTATTGTGGTGAATGAGTGACCGATTGTTTTGAAAGAGGAGAAGAGAAGCCATGTTTTGGTATACGTTCTCATCTTATGCCACAATAAATACAAACACTATAATAGTCTAAACACTGTAACAGTTGTATAGATATGACACACAAATAGTTATTAATTTATTTAATTGTATTTAATTTGCATTCAATTGTAAGTCAATTCAATTGTTTATATAAAATGTTACAAAACCTCTGTTTCGTTGGACTACGGCTTCGGTCGACAGTAAGACACCATTTGATCACTTCTTTCAATTCAAGCCAATGACCAAAATGTTGACAATCTTTCCATTGTTTACATCCAATTGGTCTCTAATTATCGATTATCTTATTATTTAGCCATTCATTGGTCAATCAATTATTACTTTATTTTATATATATTTTTATGTTTTAATCGCTCTTTAGTCACAATTTGAGTCTAATTTTCACTTATTTTTTGTTTTGTTTATTAATTTTAACTCAATTTATAATTTGATTAAATATTTAATAAACTGTTTGTTTGTCTTCACTTGTCTTCAGTAATATCGTGTCAATCATGAGAATGGTTTCAAACAAATCGAGTTTACCTCATATGCCATCATATGTGTCAACTCATTCAAACAGTTTGTCTCAAAACAGTTCCAGAAATAGAAGATACGATCGAAAGACCAAAACCAGAAAAAAGACAAAACGTGTGGAAAGCGAAGACCAGAACCAGTCATCCGATTCGGACGAGAAGAGCAGCAAATCGTCGAAACCAGTGAACGATTCGGTTCAGACAAACACCAAATCAAACGATAAAAACAATAGAAATCTTAAGAATAAAAACAAAAGTTTGAAATCATTTGCAAATGATTTGTCCGAAAGTGAGAGCGAAGTCGAAGACTCGGAGTCTATGTCCAGCGGTTCCGATGCGGACAACACGTCCGAGAAGTGCGAGTTCTCTATTGTCAAAGAAGGCAATGACAACAACAATGGCGGACCTCTTAAGCTCCGGATAGCGACGCGAAGAACGAATTCAGTACCAAATAAAAGGCCGGAACCGAACCCAATGGCACCCAAGCGTCAGTTGAGTGTAGTCGAGGCCGTGACGGGTGTTGTCCACGATATGGACGAGAATGAGGCCGAGCACGACCCGGACTGCCAGTGCTGGCGACACGCAGGCAAAGGCAAACGACAGCCCATTCCTATGAAACTGAATCGTAAGCACAGACACAGACATAAACGCGTCGACAACTCTTATGACTCGAGTCGGAGCCGAAGTCAGAGTCGAAGGAGTAGTCGAAGTAATAGCAGAGATTCGGGTCAAAGCTATTCCGACTGTTCCTCAAGGAGTTGCAGCACTAGTAGCAGCGGTTCGTCGTATTCCTCTTCAAATAGTTCCAGCAGTTGTCGCAGTTATAGCTGTTCCAGTAGTAACTCCTCTTCGGGTTCTTCGAGCGGTTCCAGTGTTTCCGGTGATAGTGACTCGTCTGGCAGTGATATCGATGGCAAGAGTGAGCGCAGAAGAGATCACTCGCAGAACTGGAAGAATACAAAGCAGTCCAAGGGTTCGACAATAAGCAAAAACAGTGTCAATAACAGGAGTGAAGACTCTTCTAATGGCCTAAGAGTTAGTTCTCAGCAAAACCTGATGCCATCGACGCCGTTGTCTCAGCCGTCGTCGGTCTCGTGTGAGAGCAGTTGTTACAGTCCGGCCATTAGTATAAACAGTCCAAACAATTATCATTCGTCGCACTCTATGTATGCGCACAAGAAGAGAGATCCGGCAGAAGAACGACAGAGACTCAGAAGCTATCGAATCCCACATTTGCAGAACAGGGCTCTGACCACCAGTTCCAACACAAGTACTCCGCAAAGCCATAAGACTCCCACAACGGCTACGGTTGCGGTTCAGGTGCAGACCGACACCGAAGACATTGTGACCACAAATAAATCGAAATCAATGTCGACGTCGTGTAAGAGCAGAAGTGTGGGCACAGACACTATTGGCAGTAACAGTGCCAACAAATCGTCGAAAAGCAAAACAAAGAAATCTAAAAACAAAGAGAAAAACAGCAAAAATCACGAAAAGAGATCGAAGTCTCAAAACAAGACAAAGAAATCTAAGACTAAATCCAAATCTAAATCCACGGAAACAAAGCATTCGAACGATAAGTCAGAGTCAGTCAGAACTCAGACCAATAATAAAGAGATGACAACTGAGATGAGTGTCAATAACGACAATAATAACTGCGATTCAGTCTATTCGGACATAAATAGAGCGATAAATGATATTTCGGTTAACGATAACTGTTCTCCGATTAACAGTTCGGAGAAAATCTCGCATTTTCTCCAATCGGTTCCGAATCACTTCAATCACATAAATCATCCGAATTCTAGTTTGGAATCTCTTCAACAGGAAAAGGCTTCGCCGGACAGTGGCATCCAATCGCAAGGAGAGTCACCGCACAGACACCAATCGATAAGTGATACCGAATTTTTGTCAGTCAATGCTTCCACTTCTCAAATGCAGCAAAACTCAAATTCTCAGCAAAACTCGAATCCGAGCTCTCGAACAGTGAATACTCGCAAAAAACAAAAGAACAAACAGTCGTCGAAACCCAAACCCAAACCCAAAAGTGAATCAAATAATTCAAAATCAATAGTAATTAACAGTTCATTAAAGACAGCAAACGATACAAAACGTGATAAAAAGGGAACGAATTTTGTAGTGAAAAGCGCCGAACATTCGGTTCCCAACCTATTGTCCAATCGATCGTCGACTGGGATGGCATCCAATGCCTCAAATCTGGTTCAGTTAACCGAACTATTCCTCAACAATTCCAATGCGAGCGCCGACACAGCCCTTGCGAACATTGATTTGAGAGTTCCTCTAATGATACCAATAATGGGCCGAAACTTTCTGCCATATCCGCGATGTCATCCCGGGTCAGGACATCAGCCATTTATGAGTCAAAAACGTGAGGACGACTTCGAACTACTGGTGCGAAGTATAAAAGACTCGATTTACTCTCAGTTCCCTTCAAGTGAGCCGGATGAGCTCGAGTTCGGTCACATAAACGTTTCCAATATCAACGATTGGCGACAATCGCATCACAACAACAACATTCACATCACTCACAACACTTCACGCAATCAATTGAGCGCCGATTCGACGCCTTTTAACTCAAGACATAGAAAAAAGACAAACGAATCGGTCGTCAGTGAGAAGAGAAACAATAGAACCGAAAACAAGAATAAAAATACGAATGAATCGAAAGTAGAGAATAAGAGTCAGGTTCTGGACGTCGAGTGCTCTGAAAAGAAGGGCTCGAATCAGAAGAAGAGCCGAACGAGAAGTAGAAAAACTGAAACCAAAAGCAAAGAAAGCGTTGAAAAGACTTCAAATCCAATCGATTCTCAAACCAATGCGAATGAGACTAAAGTACAAGAAAAGGCCAATTCGTTCGAATCTGATTCGAGACAATTGGTGTCAATCGAAGACAAGGATAATAAGAAAGATTCGGAAACGACTCAAATCGTGACAAATAGTAATCCGAAAGAAGTGTTTTGCGAAAAGTCTGACACATATTCCGGTTTGAGAGAGAACTCACAGAACTCACCGCAAATACCTTTGAGCACAACCTCATTGTCGTCGTCGAGAAAACACGTCAAACGAAAGCATCACAAAAGACATCACTCTTCGAGACATAAGGAGGTTGTGGTCGAAACTGATCCCGAATTTGTGTCTCTAATGTCGAATCTCACCAAAAGCTTTAGACTACTTAAAGTGGCCAAACGAGTGCCAGTGCCTGCTCTCAGCCCCAGCCAAACCAAATCCAGGCCACTGTTGCCGACGGTATTCCAATTCACAAATTTTCTTAAGAATATTAAGTCAAAGAAACACCATTTGGATCACCAGAGCGTTCACTCATCGCACGACTGCACCGAAAGCGCCAAAACATCTGTCGTTAAGAAAACGAATAAAAAGAAAACAAATAATTGTTTGAATCAAACGATTGAACAAACGGTTAGCGAAAAGCCAGAGAAGAAAAGAGTCGAAAAGAAAAGCGAAGTTTCGAGCGCTTCGGTACAGATGGCCAGCAGTGGTTCCACCGGTGCTAACGAACAAAGGCTTCCTCTGAAGAAGCGCCACCACAGGCACATTGAGAGCAAACAGACCAATGGGCCCACTATTATGATGAACGACGCTCTCACTGCCAGTTCCAGTCATCTCCACTCCAGTCCTAATCAATGGCTTAACGCAAGTGATATGAAAGCGAACACCACTTCAATGGTAGACAATAACAGTGCGATCGGAAGTACCGGTGATTTTACAACTGAATCGAAGAAAAAAATTGCTTCAATCAGTCAATCGAGCAATAATTCGAATGCAGTTTCACCCGGGGCTCAGTCCAGGAGCAAAAGGTCGAGCACTCAGATCAGCCCCAAAATGGCGTCAACGGAAAGCGAAAGTAAGGCCAGGGATAGGACACAGGAGTGGACGACAGGTATGAATAAGTCGGGAACTTTGAACCATAAGAAACAGTCGAATCCAAAGCCAAATAAGAGTGAATCGACTAAAGCTAAAAAATGTAGCACTAGTAGCAAAACTAGTAGCACAGTTAGCTCACAAGCGGTGCTGCACTCGAGCGCAATTGATAAGCGAACTGCAAACCCGTTTAACGCCTCAGACGAGCATCAGATGAGTTTGTGGGCCACCAGTGGCTCAGCACTACCCGCCTGTGCTTCTCATACCAGTATAGCAACCAGTGATAGACTGACTGACTCTACAACTGTTACGCCTATAGTATGCGAATCATTGAAAGCGCAAAACTCTATCGAAGAGACAATAGAAGAGTGTATTAGAAAATATTCACTCGATTTCTGTCCACATATTAGTCGTTCAGACATTCAGAGAGAGTCTAATAAACGAAGAAAAGTCAACCAAAAATCCGAACTCAAATCAGACGATAAGAATGCAATTGTTGTCTCAAATGTATTCAAATTAAGCGATTGTTTATCTGTTTGCGCAACAAGTGATTCAAATAGCGATATGAGACATACAAGTGATACTACCAGTGCCAGTGTGGGGCAGAAGGAATGGGCGCTCAGAAGACAGAAGCTTACGTCGAATAAGGACTCAAATATCAAGAAAGAGAAACAGAAGCCGAAAGTCGAACCGACTGTAAGCCCTGTAAGGCCTGTAAGTAATAGTAAGTCGAGTGCAAAGAGCGATAAGAGCAGCAAATCTGGGACTCAAACACAAACACTATCACACGAGTCAAGTGTTAGCAGCACTGGTGGCACCATTAATAGCGTTGATAGCACTGGTAGTGTCGCTAATGTAGCTAATGTGCGAACTGTGCCCAAACGAAAACGACCCGTCAATAAGACCGGATTCACTAAACCTCGAAAACGTGTTCGCAATGACAACAGCGCTCAACACAAACAACAACAACAGACTAACGGTGCGAATGCAGTCAAACCGGTTATTAACGGCAAAAGACCTCATTTGGAGTCAAAAGAATCGATTGATTCTTCTGTGAGTCAGACGAAGACTATCTCCTCTTCTAATGACAAAAATCCTAATTCTAGTCAAACGAACAGTAAGTGTCGACAAAACGAGAAATCGATTCCAATTATTAAGAATATTAACAATAATAACATTAAGACAACTAAAGCATTGAAACAACAAAACAGTTCCGAAATTACATGTAATGAGAAATCAATGAATAATTCAGTGGAATTGACGAATAAGAGTAATAATTGGGTGAAAAGCATCGAAACAAGTAATAGCTTTTCGATCGATAAAAGCGTTTTAAATAATCGAAAGTCAGTCAAAAACGAGCGCCGAATGTCTAAAGCGAGCGTCGATTCCGTCTCTTCATCCGAGGCATACCTCAGCGAACAAAGCAGTCAATCAGAAGCACCCGTATATATGGTGACCGAACCGACTCATAAGCATTTGTCAGATAATAATAAAAAGATTTGTCGAATAAAGTCATTTCAGAGAAGCATTCCTTACAAGAGATACGCAAAGTCTGGCAAATATTCGTATGACTCGAAAGGCTTGAATGCAAACACTGAGTCCAACGATCGACACAATGACAGTCAGAGTCAAAGTTCACACAAATCAACGACTGATGAGTCGGTCAGTAGTGCTCCTAAAGAAGAAGTGAAGACAACACAGAAGTTGATTGACTTTCCAATCCTGGAGTTCAGTGATATCGAAGAGTTTGTTCTCAGTTATGATCTCTGGTATCAGTTCCACAAGTCTTCAAATCTGTCCAACCCTTCGAACTACCGGCGCATCAAAACCAATGTCTTCTTTGACGTCAAACCAATATCGAAATGCCCGGTCCAGAGCTGTACCTGTGCTAAGCCGGAAGAGCAAACCAGTGGTGGCTGTGGTCTGGACTGCTTGAACCGACTCATGTATCAGGAATGTGCGCCGCAGTCCTGTCCTATCGCCGAACAGTGTCAGAACCAACGGATCCAAAAGCACGATTGGAGCCCAGGTTTGGAGCGCTTTATGACCATTGAAAGGGGTTGGGGTATACGGACGACCGAACCTATAAAAGGGGGCGATTTTATACTGGAATACATCGGAGAAGTAGTGTCCGAACAGATCTTCAAACAACGAATGACTGAACGCTATCACAACGATCTGCACCACTACTGCCTGAACCTCGACTCAGGTATGGTTATAGACGGCTACCGTATGGGAAATGAAGGCCGGTTTGTGAACCACAGCTGCGAACCCAACTGTGAAATGCAGAAGTGGTCCGTCAATGGCGTCTATAGGATTGGGTTGTTTGCGTTGCGCGCCATTATGCCCAACGAAGAGCTCTCTTATGACTACAACTTTCATAACTTCAATATAGAGACCCAACAGGTGTGCAAATGCGGAAGTGCGAAGTGCAGGGGCTATATCGGTGGCCGCTCACAGAAAATGAATGGACAGCTCAGTCGGGATAAGAGCGACAAAAGCGAAACCATAACTAAAGACATTGTGAGCGCCAGAGCTCTCTCGGACGACAGTTCCCGCAAACGACGCAAAGATATGACCCAAACAAAGAGCGGAACTCATTGTAATACACAGTCACTGCGCAAACCATTGCTATCGCAACCAATGAGACCCCTCTCCTATCAAATCAGTTGTAAAATTCTCAAATATCGGTGCTTTTTGCTCAGGAATTATGAAAAATTGCGCCGCTTTAGGATCAGGAACATGGTTTGGGAGGAAAAGGAACGGAAGCTAAGCTCCAGCTATAAAGACGATGACTTTGTCAGAGGGAAAGACATTAAAACCGATTATAATAAGGACTCGTTTATGACTACATTAATGGCACTGAATTCCTCCCGTTCTGTTCGCACAAGAGGTTTAGCGAAGGCTGAGAGCAATGAAGAGCTGACACGAACTGCAAAATTGGCGCAAATTTTTTCTGATGTTTGCGAGTCTTTGATCCGAAAAGAAAACGAATTGAATTCCAGTTTAGATGTCATCGACTCTACAAAGCCGTTGGACTCCAAGTCCTCCAATATATCGGCTCCGAAACGGAAATCCATTGTTTTGTCCAAACAGTGGGATCTCTCGGAGATTCAGTCGCAGATCAAATGCGGTGTTTATAAGAATGTCGACTCTTTTGAGTCCGAATTAAGTAAACTATTGATTCCGTCGACCAGTTCTGACACTAATTCTGATTTAGAATTCATGACTCAATTGATGACTGAATTCCAAAGACTAATGACAGAGAAGAAGCCCTTCATTGAAGACATAATGTCTTCGGTGGACAACACCTGCACTGTTGCCGAACAAATTGCTTCAGAGATGCCTTCAATAATGGCCTCAATCAAAGAGATGACTAAATCTGATTCATCCGATTCGTTGTCCAATTTGTCGAATAAATCCAATTCTAATACAAATCAATCGGTTTTTGCAATCGATTCCAACGATAATCAAAACAAAGACAACAATAATAGCCAACAGAATAAGCAAATCATTATTAAATCGGATAAAAAAGAAGAGGAGGAAGAGGTGATCGCCTGCATCTGTGGTATTCTCAGAGACGAGGGTCAGATGATTCAGTGCGACAAATGTGAGGTATGTCTCAATCGTCTTAACATTTTTCAATTCGAGTTCAGTTTTGTTTCATATTTGTCTAAATGCTTGTCATATTAGCCTATATTAGCGTATATGAGCTTATATGAGCTTATATGAGCTTATATGAGCCTGCACAGTACAGTACTGTACAGCACAGCACTGCACTGCAAAGTACGCTACAAATTATACTATACTTCCCCGTATCAAATGACCTGTGCTCTACTCTGCCCTGAATTCGATAGTTTTGATTATTTAACTGAAAATATGTTTTTCTATTCATTTGGAAATTGTATCGCAATTATGAAATTCAATATTAATTAGAAATTGCTCTCAACTCAACTCTTTTTAAACTGCTTTCATGATAAAGAGGAGTATATAGTTCTGCCAACGTATCCCCCCTCCGAGAGAAGGAGAAAACCGGAGGCCCGGGAGGAAAGGCTAGGGAAAAGCTGGAGAGAAAGACTGAGAAAGTCGCTTTAGGGTTAGACAGGAGAAGTATCTATGGGTTTGGACTGGAAAAATGAATGGCTGTAGAGATACCTAGGGCGTGGACTATCCCCCAACTTAGTCGTATAGCTTTCTACGCACAATAACGTATATGAAGAATAGCTTAATTTTGGGAGGAGCCGGGCTATTTTTTATCGGCTCTTAAGATGAATTCACTGTAGGACGAGGAGAAGGGTCTCTGCATGTGTAGACTGAAGGAAAGGATGGTTAGACTGTAAATAAAACCTACCCTGTGAATTATAAATTCTTAAATCTGTATGACTCAATATTCTGCCAAGTTGAGTTAACATAATACTGTACCCAACCTTGTTTTTGTTTACTTTACTTCCGATTCTTATGGTTATCAATAAAATGAACTTTGAATCAAATATTTAAAAATTGTCAATAATTGTGTGCAGATATGGCAACACTGCGAATGTGTTGGCGTTAAGGATAAGGACGTGGATCAATATTTTTGCGAAGTCTGTCAGCACAGACCCGTTCCCTCTGTAAGACTCATTTATTCATATTTTGTTGATTAGAAAACTCTTAAAATATAATGCTTTTACAGGAAATACCTTTACCTGAGAGTCAGTTCTCGGCCGGAATGTTACCGAACTATAAATACTATTTGACGTTGAGGTCAAATGATCTTCGGATCAAATCCGGAGATTGTGTTTACATATATCGGTCTAAAGAAGAGGACAAACACTCGAATAGGAAAACGTCAGCCAAAGAGAAGCCGAAAAGCGAGTCATCAGAACGAGAGTCGAAAATAAATTACATAATATTTCGCGTTCAGAACCTGGCCTACAATGAAAAGGGACAGAAAATGCTGTTCGGCCACCACTTCCTGCGCCCGAGCGAGACATATCACGAGCCCTCCCGAAAGTTCTTCACCAATGAAGTACTCCGTTCGCCACTCACTGAATGGGTGCCCATCGAAGAGGTCAAAGGGCTCTGTTGTGTACTCGATCTGAACACTTACTGTAAGGGACGGCCCAAAGGGTTCAGAGAAGAAGACATTTATATTTGCGAATTCCGAGTCGACCGGAACGCCAAACAATTCAATAAGATTTCAAAGTCGGGACAGAATGCGGTCAATACGAAGAGCTATGCTTTCGATACGTTCTCTCAGAAGCTTACTGTCCGACGAACTTATTCGGTATTCAATACTCGATTTCTTATATTTAAATCAATTCTTATTAAACTCTTATCTTTCGGACTGATAGCCACATCAGGTGCCGGAATCGTATGTGAAGACTAAGACTAAACAAAATCCGAAATCTGAGACAAACTCTAATAAAGAATTTCAACTCAAGGTATAAACGGTTTGATAGAAAATGCAATCAATTATTAAAAATTTTAATTTTCTTTTTTAGAAGAAAAAAATGAATGATTTGCTCAAATTGAATGACAAACTATTGAGTCGAGCCATCGCTCAGCTCATGGATCAGAATCAGACACAAGCGAAGAGCAATTCAAGTGAAATGAGTGACAAACTCAGCAAAAGCTGATATAAAGAGAGAATTATTTGAAGACTAATTCAGAATTGAGTTAACATTAGACCCAATAATAACCGATTATTAGCGCAATTAATAACCATTTGAATGAATACCTCAATAATTAAGATTAGATTAAATTACACTAAACTACCGGTTCTTTAATTAAATAATAGTTTATATTATATTAAAAGACAATTAATTGTAAATAATATACAAAAACATCACTTAAACTGATTGTCTGTAATGTTATTCACGTTTTTATTTTGTTTTTTGTTTTCGAAAAAAAAGATTGAATTCCTGACAAAACATGTAATAATAAGAATAGAAAAGAAATTAATTTTTAAATTATTATGAATTGTGACATAATTTTACCGATTTTTAGATATAATGTTGAAAAGTGTGTTGAATTGATTGATCTTTTTATTTATGTACATATATTCTGAATCATCGCGTTTTCACAATAATTATTGTTTTTCTGTTGTTTTTTTGGACCATTTTTTCACATTTCTTATCATTTATTATATTTATTGCACTTTTCGTTTAGCTTTTAATTCGATATTTCATTGCATTATATCTTATGACAAATCTCTGCAATATTTATCATTAAAATGAAATTTTGTTTCAAATGAATAATCAATTCATTTATTTATTGAATTTATATTTATTTCACTTAATATTCAAAACGATTTTTCCGCAAATTATTAATATTTTTGAAATAAAATGCATTTTTGTTCAAATAATTCCGGTTTAGAGTTAACGAGATTTTCAGTTTAGCTCTAATTTGACTGAAAAACAAAATGCAGTTTAGATGCGATTATTCAGGTCTTTAGGCTCGAGCTCTTCATTTAGTTGCCTCTGAGCGCCTGACCCTGGGTACAAGTTGTCAGCTCAATATTAATATTGTTCTATATTATAGATCAATTCAAGTAATATTCACTAATTGTGGGCACATTATCAGACCATTTGTGTGAACACTATTTCTATACTGTATTAACGATTCATATAATGATTTCGACTGAAATTAATTTTGAAATTAATGGTTAAAATCTGATTTTGGTTAAAATGGTTAGAATTAGTTGACAACTTCTCTACTGTTCAAGGTAAGTTAGAGCTGCACAGTCTGCATATTAAACAAGACTTTAACCCTGGAATTAATGCTCGATCTCTGAACACAAAGAAAATGATAATTAATTGTTGACTCTTATCGTTATTAACGATGACTTATCGGTCATTAATCTCGACTCAACTGCAAGGAGCAAATTCGACGTATAGATGATTTTGTATAAATTCATACTGGATCAATTTTAAATTATTATATAATTACTTATCTTGTAATCATGTAAACTATGTAAACTGAATCCTGCTTAATTTCCTGGCAGATAGGAATTTCGTATTTTTAATAAATTATAAATATATATGAATTGATACAAATTGATACAAGATGTATATCACCAAAACTTCCACCATGGTTAAAAATTAACAAATCATAAGATCTCTATACTGTAGAAGAATAAAATGACTAAAGATGGTCAAGCTGAGTGAAGTCATAACGGGTTTTCAAAACTAAGGGGAGTAAATGCGACAAAAAAATGTGAACCGGGAGTACTAAGGTATTGAACAAAATTTGGCTAAAAGTTGAATGAACTATAAATAATTTTACTCCCTTGGTCACCTCTAAAAAGTAGTCTAGCAATTTCGATGCCAGGCTAATTTTTAAAAGCAAAACAGTAAATCCCCTTTGATTTTATCTGCTCTGGTACAGTTGTATTGTTTTGAATTTCAAAGAATATGAATGATTATTTCAAAAGAGGTAAATTTTGTCTAGTAGATTTATAAATTTAAATATAATTGAACTTAATCAAGCTTAATTTACTAATGCAATGATTATTTATTAATAGAATTAATTTTCTATTTGTTTGACTCAAAAAACGGGAATTCCGGGAAAATATATATATTTGTGGCGGAAGTGGAATAACTGGAAATATATATTAACTTTGTGTACGTTATGTCCAAAGTATTGAAGTGTTTATAAAGGTTTGCATTTATTTATGTTTATTGTAATCCAAAACAGAAAAACTGATCAAAACTTTTAGATATAATGTCAGAAACGAGTAACTCGTCTGACACTAACGGAGACTCGAGTTTTGAGTTTCTTAGCGATAAAGAGGCGAATAATGGGATCAAAAAGATTGCAATAAATGGTTAGAATTAGAGATAATTAGAGATTGGCTTTCAGTTGAGTCCATCGATTGACACGTCATTCAAATGTCTTACTCTTATCGTTGCGTTCATTGCTTTTAATTTGTTTTGAATTCAAGTCTTAATCTGTTTATCGCTTTTGTTATTAGTTTTGGTTTCGTTTCAAATAATATTAATTATTATTTAATTAAAAATATTTTTCTTTTATTTTATTAATTATTATTCAAAACCCAAAGCCATGTCTTCGACGCCAACCGAGAGTATTGTTCAGCCAATGGCTGCAATCGATATCAGCAGAAGTGATGTCAACCCCAAAGTAGAGTCACCTCAAGTGCCCCAACCCTTGACCTCAGCGCCAATTGAGGCCACAGTTAACGTAAATCTGAACGAAACGAGTTCTTCGCCTAAGACTAGATCCGATTCATTGAGCTCTGGATTCTTGGACTGGATTTCAAACAACGAATTCATCTCAAAAGTGGCCGAAAAGGCAAAGAATTCTGTGGACACAATGATCACTACATTGGATCCGGGAATGAAACAAATCATATGTAAATGCAATCAATGATTGAGTCTATAATTGTTGACTAAATGAAGCCATTCCTCAGATTCCGGCGGAGATATCAATATTATGGTCACCTCTGATAAGGAATCGAAGATCCATCCAATCCGGGACTCCTTCCAGAAGGTGTTCGGGAGGGCCACTGTTTCCGGTATTTCCTGTCTTTTAGTTGACATTATTTAAGATTCAACTTAAGCCCAATTTTACAAACTTGAAGGCCTGTCCGCCCAATCCCTGAGCATCGCTTCCCAACCAATTGGGTTCGAGAATGGCCTGAAAGCAGCCAAAGAGCGGATCCAATCGGTGCGAATGGACACGAGTTGTATTGCTCGCAATCAAGTGATCATTTCTGTGGAGAACTTCATTCTCGACGTATCGACGGATCAGTAATGATATTATTTGAGCGAAACTACTATTCGTTTCACTCTAATTGTCTTCCATTCCTCAGATGGTATGACTTGGGATGTCTTGTTTTGGATGACCCGGTGTTGGGTATAAACCTCGAGGTCTTCACACAAATGACTCCAATTCCCAATGAAATCGTAAATCAGATCCGATTCGAGACACCAATAGATTACGGGTTCAAAAGCACCGGATATAGCGCTACTGTGGGTCAGGCTATGGCGCAGAAACTTAATGTTTCAAACGAGGAATGGCATCAGGCATGGGTTGGGGTCAGTCGTACAGACCTGATCGGGCAATCGGCCACTGCTTTGGCCCATCTCTATAAGAACCGACTGTTCAGATGAACTGATTTTATATTTATTATTCATTTGTTTTCTTTTATCAAATCATTAAAAATCTATTTAAAACTGTTTTTAAGTTTTCATTAAAACAAATAATTTATAAACGAATTAAATATTTAACAGATTTTAAGCAATCATTCAATCATTTAATAAAGATTTTATGCAAACTATCACTCATTTTAAAGCTTAGATCGGATTCAGAATATTGTAGTCTAACTAAAATTGACCCCTGAATTGACCCCCGGTTCCAACAAAAGCTTACAGTTCAGCTCCAGTGAGATTCCCTGTTCTTCACAATACAGGTGTGTTTTCATGTATACTAACTATCAGTTCAATAATAAAATCAAAAGACGTAATACTGTATACTGTAATACAGGGTTAAAATTAATTGATGCTATGATTTGTGTCTTCAATTACATGAAGACTACAAGGGGTACAAAATTGAGACTGGTCTTATTTGAAAGAGGGATAGCAAAGGTTTGATACAAAATATGAAAAATATGCTTGCACAATCCAAGGGCTAGATTCGAAAATGTTGAATTATGTTTGAAACTAAAGTGACGTTGAGATAAGAATTGAGCTAAACCTGAATCAGATCTTTTATATATTGCAGAAATTGCGTTAATAACCGGATATTTGAATAATATTTGGATTATTTTTGCGAAAGAATAGAAATGTTGTTTAAATATGAAAAGGATTACATTTATTGAGGAATTTACAGTTGAATTAGTTTTAGATTTTAATCAAAACATTGATAACAGTTGTAGAGAAATAACACAAAATATGATTAAATATTATTTGATTAGAATTTGTTTCAAATGCGAAATAATCTTCAAATTCAGCGATTTTCCCACCTTTTAGTTAAATGACCTTTTCTTATAAGTTATAACATTATTTAGTATCGAACTATTGAGAGGCGATCACAGGCATCAAAAATGTGGTTGAATACTATGAAATTTAACAATAAATTTACCTTTGATTCTCCCAAATAGGGATTGAATACAATATCTATTAATAATATCTGTTTTGAATAACATTTAATCTTTTTTTACATTTAAATATTCTTACAATAATTGTTTAGCTTTTTGTCTCTCATCTGATTGGTTAGAAAAAAATTTATTAATAAAAATGAGAATCGAATTCAATATTTTATGAAAAATTGTCTCCGATTTTGAATTGAATGACCATTTCGTCGATATATTAATATTTAAATTTAGAAAATAATAATAATATATCGAAAAATCTTATGCCAAAAGTTTTTTAGGAATGAGTGAGTGGTTAAGGCTGTAAAATAATGATGACCCAGGGGTTATCTCATCTTATCCTGGTACAAATATTGGCAATTTTGTCCTGGTCTTAAATAAATTGTCTTCATAACCCAAAAACTAACTAATCAGGGTTTGTTCCACTTATACCACTCGAAAGAATGATAAGAGGTTTCGGTAAATGTCTTCAGTTCAAAGTTTGAACCAGGGCTCTTTAAGCGAGCATTAGCTGATCCAAGGTACTAAATGTGCGGAACTCGCACTATAACCCAATTTCATGGAAAAGGATTATAAAAATAGATGAGAACTAAGAAGTGATGAATAGTTTTATAGAGAATAAGAGATAAGAAATGATATGATAGAAGAAGTGGTGGAATGTAAGACATGAATGTAACTGTACTCCATGTACTCCATGTACTGTATGCACTATATGTACTGTATGTACTGTACAATTTATAAATTAGCCAAATAGTCTTTGTAACTGTAGGTGCCTGTAGTTTATAAATTAAATACAATTACACCATTAATGTTACACAATATTCATATACTGTATAGAAAAGGGAATTTACTGTACAAGTCGTGAAAAGGAAGACTTCAAGTATAAGATTAGTCATTATTGTACAGAATCACTGATAAGTCTTCGCAACTTTAAACTGCGCGCCATTTCTATGACTCAATTCTATCTAAATGATGGATAGATTTGGGTTTTTGTTCTGTAATACTATTGAAAAAAATCTTCGTTATAATTTGACCCTAGGCGCATTTGACCGATATTTACCTGTGTAATTTAATAACGAATTACTTTTATTAGATATTCGATATTACTTTAGATATTATCAGTATTGCAAACGGCTATAGAAATCAATATTAATTCAGAAATCGAGCCAAGTTTGAAAATTTTACTAAATCCAGCCGGTTCATTAAATGACTTCTGAATTAATATCGAATTCTATAGTTGTTTACAAAATCTATAAAACGATTAGCTATTAAATTGCAGGAACCAATTATAATCAATACCTGTATAAATTTTCAATATTATTATAGAAAACGAAACTAATCCGGCTACTTATCGATGAGTTATGGTTAAGCAATTTATATATTGAACTGGGTCATCGAAACGGAGCGCAGTTTAAAGTTGCAGAGACTTATCGGTCAGCCTTTAATTTATATGTTTTCTGTATTTATATATCAATTCTGTATAATATGTATATATTTATAGCCTTTTATATATCAATAATAGTCTAGAATTATGTATAGAATTTACAAGTTTTTCGTTTTTGTCAGACATTAATAAAAAACTCAATAATATTGTTATAATAAATAATTGAAATTACTTTATAACTAAATTCTATATATTTTGTCTTCACTTTTCTCAATGATTTACACAAATATAAGTAAAAATCTGCATAAATATTATGAATGTGTTTGTCAATGAATGAATGATCAGAATCTTGTTATTGAATGTAAAACACATTTAGATATAGATTGTGTGACACAGACTGTACTGACTGTACTGTAGATCCGCTTCCATTCAAAGATTAAACATTCAATTGATGTGAATCTAAATAACAATTGACTTGACTTTAATTTGTCGTCGGCTGCACTTCGAAGGGCTTCGTTAGCTTTGTTTTAGTCGTTTATATTATATATGAATATAATTTCAATAAACATATAATGCTATGAATGAAAACTATTTATAATTATGATTAAGAATTCAATGAAAACACTTAAATATTCTGATAAATAGCAAAAATGACTGACAGCTCAACTCATAATATAATCCTATTATAAGTTACTATAGAATCGAATATAATGTAAGCATCGAATCGATAGACAAGAATATAAACATTGAATGAATGCATAACTTTGTAAACAATATTAACAAATGATTAACTCATTGAACAAATCGAGAAAATATTCATTTCATTTATGAAACTTTTGACAAATTCTTCTTAAGCTTAGAAACAATGCATTTCATGAAAAGAGGAATGTCATCAATGATTATACCGTAATGGTCCAGGCTCGAAATCAAGTTTGAATCGATCAAAATCTATATGGATGCTTTCACTCAACTGAAACTTTAACATCAAAATCAATTTATGAGAAATTGATCTAACTCTCACGTATCGAACAGCCCAGATCAGCTCAGTTCACTTGAACTTTAATATCGAACTGGTTTTGTTCGGAACAATCATTGAATATAATATTAAATTGGGTTTAACTCAATTTCATCAATAGATTAAATAAATATCTGTAATAACAGGAAAAATTCATTTGTAAATTAGTATCCAGTTCAAATAATAGTTCAAATAATAGTTCAAATTTCAGGTGCGCCTGAGTTGTGTGAGGATCATTTAAATCAATATAAGTGAAATTCTCGATATCTATCGTTAAATTAAATGATAGTTTCATGAAGTTTATGAAATGTTTAGTAAAAATGAGCTCAAAATGGGATCAATTTTGACATTTTAGGCATCAGTGATGTCGTGTCACTTCTGAAGCAAAAGTGTCGGGAATTGAACCGAACTTATGAATACATTTATACTTTTCGTACAAAAAAACGAATAAAAACATAGATTACGTGATTAGCGTTCAATTGGCAGAAGAATAATGGGATGGACTGCTGCCCCCGAAGGAAGAGCCAGAACTGCCACCGGTTTGTGTGATCTTAGTTCCCAAACGAGAGAGTCTGGGCTCCAAACAGAGTGATAATTGATAGAGTTCTTCGTCCGGCAGATGCCTCGAAGTGTCCAATAAGTAATTCGTGACTTTCGGGTTGTGCTCTATCTTATAGGGCGTCTGTTGGAAGTGTCGGATCTCACGAATCACGTGAGCGATCTGTGAGCCAACAGATAAGAGGTTAAAGAACTTTATAAAGAACTAACTGTATGGCCAATAGTAAGGCCAAACTAACCATTCTCATTTTTGAAAAATTTAAAAGTCCTTCGTCTGTGAAATTAGGCGTTCCTTCCTCTATGAAGGACAGGTCAGTCAAATACATGCCTAAGTATGGAATACAGGGCGGATCGCACCGATGCAAGGCTTCCCTCATATTTCTGAATCTGCCGTCAGTTGAGACCAAAGCTTGCAATTTGTCGATCGTTTGTTTCGTCTGTTGTTTTGACACAAAACTCATTAATACAGTTAAGTCTCGCCATAAGAAACGAGTGAATGCAAGCAAAACCTGTACACTATAACGAGAGTACACTATAGGCAGTTTAGCCAATAAGCATTTAAAGGTATAGCGATTCCGTCAAAACAATTTTTAGTGCACTCAATAAGCGGGCGTTCCTTATATCCGGAGTTCTTATAGCGAGAATTAACTGCATTGCTATTCATTTACTTATTATATTCAGAGCCAAAGTATATGAATGTAGTGGACCTACCGTTTTGCATACTTTCTCCCAGGTCCTCTTCAGCCTAAATACGGATGAGTTTGTGAAGGCAGCACATATTTGAAGCACTCCATTGAAATTGTGAAGACACCGGCAAATGTCTGCCACTGCCGCCCACTTCTCGATTATGGTCACTCTCTTCGGTATCTCTGGGACTCTCATTATTTCTGAGGCCACTAACCGACTGATGTCATTGAAATGGCGAGTCATCAGCAAAATGTGAAACGCTTTGGTTGTCTATCAAACCAATGAATTTAGACATTAATTGTTTGATATTTTCATAATTACTATAATTATTCGTTTATTTCGCAAAATATTTCTCTTCTAAGAAATGTTAAGCAATGAAAAATATATTAGCCACGTCCTTTTCGCTCGACAAGAACCAGGAATTGTTATTCTATTTTGGTTCATACTCTTTGACGTGGCTCAATTTATTTTTTATCTTCACTTTACTCTAAATCCTATTATTTTTAGATTTTGTTTCAGATCTTTATTGATATTTCTCTGAAAACAATATTTGTTTCGTTTATACTTAGAATCTGACCATAGAATTGAATTATGATTCTAAAGTATCCTGCTACAAAAATATAGCTGATAAGCAAGGGTCAATTTTTGTTCTCTTCACTCAACGATGTGGAGCAAAAACTACTGTAAATGCGTGCAAAAGAGCGACAAATCTAAACTGGATTACTATTAATATAAGGACAGTACGAGACCTACTTTTTAACTCAAATCCAATACAAGTGATTCAGTTGTCGCTCCACTACCGAAATGGTCAGAGCTTTAGGCACTCGCTTTGAAAGCGCATTAAGAATCGGCTTTACTGTGCAATAAGCATATGAAGCATAGGTTTATTTCATAGATTAGTAAAGAGCACTGGTATGCCATTGCAGAGATGACACACATTATGGTATGAATAGATTTATATCAAGTTAGAAATTGCACAGATATGATGCTCATTGATCACTACATGTAAGGGTATGTTATCCGCAATGCGTTCACTAAATGTGTTACTATTATGTACTGCAAGAGAGCACTGGAAGTAATCGACATTTTGCCGGTTGAAAACCGCGAAGGAAAAAATTACCGGTGCTGTTTATTAGCCACAGATAATTTGAACTGGGTTACAGATGGCTTGCATACCTTGTTCTCTTTCATCCAGGCCTGTCCTAAGAACTCTTCGCTCTGAATCCTAATGAAGATCTTATGGTCCAAATATGTCATCACTTCTGCGATCTCGAGCGCAGACAAGGTTTCGATATTGTCTTTGGAGGGATGGAGTGGTGTCGACAACAGGACATCCAAATCGACTTTGTCTTTGTGTTCGAGCGCTTGCTTTGAGATCATCTGCAAGAGCTGTACCGCAGCCTTATGTTCGGCCGGAAGTAAGCTCGTGTTGTGGACCAACTCCTCCAAGAACTCAGTCGCCAATTGCAGTAATTTTGGATCGTTTTCGAAGTCCTGGGAGTGTTTGCTCACCCAATGCCTCAACACATTAAGCACTCGCATCGTAGCGGCGGTACTGATCATCGATTCTCTCTTAACTCTATTCGCGTTCGGAATCTTCAGATCAGTTCCGACAGCACTCGGAAGTCGACTGTTGGCTCTCGATTGGGGCAATGATTGTTGCTTGTCCATCGGCTCAGGTGGGTTACTCGACGCAGCCGTGGCCACTGCAAAAGCTGAAACATCCAGATTCAATTGATTAATGTGCCTGAACACAATTCTTATTTAAAAACATTAAATTTTGTGAACAATTCTTAAGATATTCTTTAAAACTATTGTCAACTCATAATGAATTGAGCGCAGAGTGTCGTACAGTACTGTCCAATACCTATGTTTTTTGCCGCAACTGAACCCCAAGCAATGTTTTCTATAATCTGCCCTTTGAATAGACACAATGATTAAAAACTGCCCTTTACTACGTATACGTGCAATCTTTGGGCTGAAAAAAAGTTATTTTCTTATATTATTTTAGGATAAACTGACCTCTGGTCATATCTTTTTCATATATTTTGTATACATTTATTAGAATTCGATTCAATCGAATCGATTCCGATTCAAATGCATTTAAAAAGCACTCCCGAACAAATGTTTGTAGTACTGGAACCCCAGGACCCTTATATGCCAGTAAACTTTAGTAAAGTATTGCACACATCGTATGCTTGCATTGACTTTCCTTACGTCTACTTTTGATTTCAATGATAATACATGTAATAATCGTTTGAACATAAGATCATTTAATTTAAGTTTGAGTTCATTCGCATTATAGGACACAATTGATGATTACCTGAAGCCGCAGATGCAGTACTTGATCGTCTGGAAGAGGCTCGGGATGAGGTGACCACAACACCAGCTTTACTTGTCATCTGTGGTGAGTCCGGGTGTTGGAACGAACTGCGCGGGGTACTCAGGATAGTCGTATCCGTTTGGAATGAACTCCTGGGTGTCACCGACGTACTGGCCATACTTTCTGTATCACTACCACTACCTCTTTTACTACCGGCCCCTCTTACTCGTAGATAATTCATAGCCGATGCACTGGTAGTACTGAGACGTCCGGTGGGCGCAGAGGTTGGCTTTATTTGTGTTTGAGCTTTGGTGGAAGGCATTACAAAACTGGTGCCGACGCTAGTAATGGGAGGCGTTTGGGGTTCTCTTTGCTTAGGAGTTTGTGGCGGAGGCGTTGACGGAGGGGTTCTTTCGTTGTGGTTCACTAGATTCAAATTGTCGATTGGGGGCAGTCGTACGGGCGCTGTCTTTCTTATAGGACTCGGTTTGGGTGAACCGCTTTTACTATCGCTTCCGACGAGTGTCGCAGAACTGGTTGCAGAACTGAGCGGAGAATTCGGGTAACTTTGGTCTGCAGTCAATGTATCGCATGATTGAGAGTGAACCGGGACCTGAAGGTTCTCGGGCTGAGTGCCCAATGGATTGATTATTTGTTCGTTTTCATTGTCTGAAGAGTCGCTACTCGTCTGCAAAATCAGAATTTTAATCAAACGAATGACAATTTGTTCAGAAATTAAGATAAATTCATAACTAATGAGAGATCACAGAAAAGTGCTGTTAGAAAGTGTACAGGGAAAGTTTTCTTTGGCGCGCACTTTGAATCTCATATTACCGAAAAACTACTGGGGGTACAATATTGATGCTGGTCTTATTTGATAGAGGGATAGTGGGGG
>JAQIWA010000678.1:0-26805 GCA_034693305.1 Eueremaeus valkanovi
ATTAAGCTTAATTTAACTCAATTTAGCCGAATTTCGGGCAAAAAAGGCCTATTTCCGGTCTTAATTCAAAATGGCGCTTATTTCCTGTCCGCCATTTTACCTCCCCCTATACCCCCCTAGGGTTTGAGCCGAAAAATCCGCCATTTTACCTCCCTCTATACCCCTCCCTAGGTTTGCTGAGCTTGGCCATCCCTAAATCAATAGTCAGTCATATCCTGAAAATCTTATTCATATGGACTCACAATACTGTCGACCAATTTTGTATTTATCTTACTTTTTAGCACTGAATAAAGAATCTTGGTTAGTCTATAAGGTAAAGGCAAGGGTAAAATGACGGAAAAATTGTCCTAGGTACTAGATTAAAAGGGGGGGATTATTAATACCAAATTCAGCAGAAGTTTAGAATTGATAGCACTTATAAAGATTATACAGTTATTGAGATTTCGATTACTATTGAATATATAACAAGGTGCTATATTATTACCGCTATTTTTCTATTCAGTTAAAATTCTCTCTTAATATTGAAATGCATTTAAGTGTCAATCGGTTGGAAACAACTCCATTGGAAGTGATATAAAAATGCATTTCATTCGCAATTCACTCATTTGTTTGGATCTCATATCCAATCGCCTAATGTTTAGCCAAACGTTTACTTTGACTAAGAGTTTGGTATTTTAGGCATTATATAGGTTTAGAGCACTTATTGAATAAATCATTTGCAATAATCGTCTCATTATTACAATTAATACTATTTATGAGAAAAACAGACTATTTATACATTAAAACAATACAAATGAAGATATGCTTTGAAAGCATTTTTAAATAGCAATGAATTGAGAAAAATATCCAAAATTTGATGATTTGTTATCAAAATAATTATAAATTTATAAATGAATACAAATTGAATGAATGGTCTAATTGTGTTCATTATATCGAGTATTCATTGTATTGATTGTATTGTTTACACAATTCGTTGTTTTGTCGCAAATCTATAGTCCATTTGATAGAATCAACTGCTGTTCCCATGGCTTACACGAAGATCTGGCGAACGGGATATCTGATCCGATCGTTGTATTTGTCGCCCAATATGTCTGACATAACACTTGTGGTGAACGGCCAGAGACTGAGTGCACACAAACACGTATTGTGCGAACGGAGCCAATACTTCCAGACTTTGTTTTTCGGCGAATTCGCTGAGAAGTACTCCACAGAAGTAGAGCTCAAAGACATCGATACCCAGGCATTCAAGGCTCTGCTCAAGTTCTGTTACTACGAAGAGTTGGCGCCCGAGGACTGGCACTCAAACGACATCTCATTTGCGATAAAAGTCTTCAAAATTGCGAATTACTTCCAAACCCATGCGTTGAAAAAGTTGGCGCAGAAGAAGATCATTGGCCTCATATCAGTGCACAATGTGATGGATGTCTACGATTTGGCCGAACTCTACGAATCCAAACGGCTCTTGGCTTTCGTCAAACTCTTCACTAAGAAGTGCGGACAAGAACTGCGAGTCAACCGCCGGTTCCTGAACTGCCGATCCGTTCCTGCCGTCAAGTTCTTCATTAAATCGATTCGATTCGACACTCAATTTGAAAGAATCCAAACATTGGTTCAGATCATTGACAACAACAAGAATTGGGTTTTCCGTCAATTCAAGGATTGCGTTGAAATCGATTCGTTGACAACCGAAGACTTGGATCAGCTCTTCACCGGTCATACCATAGATCCGATCACTTTTGGAGAACTGGCGCTCAGGAAATGCAAGCAAATGGACAGTGAGATCACTGAACTGAAGGCGGGAATGGTATACACTTCTGGAGCCGATTCCGATTGAAATACTTATTCTTTATTCCAATGCTATTCATATCAAATGCTTTTGTTTTTCAGTATTTTATTTCAAATAAATATTTTTGTTTCAAATAATGTAATAAAAAGTGGAAAACAATTCTAAATTATATAATATTTAATTATAATTATAATTAGTATTAATTAATATAAATATTAAGGAAAAAAATACTGATTATTATGAAAATGAAAACCAATTGATATTCAGTTCTGCTATTAATCAAAAAGAAAAATAATCTTCAGATCTGACGAAACTTTTTTCTCAAACAAAATATTTGATTAATTAGTTTCAAAAGACTGAGATTTATGACCAAACAGATTGTCTTCTTTTCAGAAATTGTTTTCAAAAAAACTAAAAAAAATTATAAATATTTTAATTTAAAGCTGTTTTCTATTCAATAGATTTATAAGAATTTCATATTTATTTTGTATTATAAAAACATATTTATATAAATTCACTTAATTTTGTTTATTTGTTATCTTATTATAGAAATAAAAGTTTAATATTTTTAATAAATACAGCTATTATTGAATGAAATTTATTTTAATTTTGTCTTTAAATTTCGTTTAATTGAAAAATACTATTGTTTTAAATAATTTACGTTTAAGTAATCGTATCATTAGTTAAACAAAAAGGAGAGACTCATTAGGAATCACCTCACGTACCGAAGCCCTTATATGTCGTGTATATAATATATATTTGCATTTTTGTAGTTTAGATTAAAATGAATTTATTTTTTGAATATTTATTATAATCGCATTCAATGAGAATATCGATTGAAACCTAATTTTCTCAACAATTTGTTTGTTTTTATTAATCAATTTTCGAAATGAATTTCTGATTAACTTTAAGTAAAAGAAAAGAAAACCATTGGTTATATCGTAATGAATAGCAATGATTGAACAGTTAGTCTAAACGAATGACAAGAAGTGCTTAAAAGATTAAAATCGATTCTGTATTCACTGTAATGACTGAATGAATGCCAGAAAGTAGTTAACAAATGTGAGCCAATCGTATGATTAGTCCAATGAATCACAATTAAGTGGAATGCAGTGGCTGTGTCTGTGCTGTCTGTACTGCCTGTGCTCGTACTACAGGCAGGCTATAATGTAGGCTTTGGAACAATCGGTGTTAACTCGTAAGAAGAAGTACTACAAAGTCAGAGAAGAACCGAATGAATGAACGCTTGCTTTTGCGTCTATTGACCCGCTTTTGGCCAACACTACTATCAGTGGTCTATTGAGTATGCGTTCAGTTGTGGAACTGGAAGTGAGTGTTTGATAACAGGTTTCGTTTGTTTTGTTGGTTTTACTAAATTATATGTTTACATAAGAGAGCGATAGGGGATCAGTGAGAGGGAGACCAGTTTAGACCTATAATTAAGTGTTGAGGTGTGGTTCCATCGGTTCCATCTTCCAGAATATCAATTAAGGTATGAGAGCTATGAGACTATGAGCTACGAGTGCTATCAGCTCTGCCTTATGATGAGTGGCACTCAAAAATTCATTGTTGTATCACAACTCAGAGGTGGTCTCAGCCATAGATCGGGTTTCGCTATCAGCTCAACTGTTTCTCTGCTCGCATCGGGAGGTCCTACTCTCTGACATGATATATACTTCCATAACTGACCTCTCGTTCACCTCTTCACCACATACTTGCTTTCACATGCTTATCATTCACATGGATGCTATTCTAAACCAATACTGTCTGACCCAATCGCCCCAATGCTCTTAATTCATAAAACTTCAATTACTTGTACTGTAGTTAATGTAATGACACAAATGAATAAGGAATTGACTATCGGTTTACGTCTTATATAATGGGCTCTACATAAGAGTCTTTCCTACAGTATTACCCAATCTATTCATATATCAGATATGAATAATGATTTCATATTTCTTTATGCGTTCATGTTTTGCATCACTTGAACCGCTGCTGTAGTAGTATCTGCACTGTTGTATTGGCAATGCTTAGCATTAGCACTAATACTTGTGCCATAGCTTTAGCCATAGCTCTAATTTTGAAACCAATTTTGATGCGAACGCTGTTATAATAACAGAGGATAAGCGCCAATGATTACCAATGTTTTAGTAGCCGTTCAGTCGCTTATTCCCTATGGACTGGTAGCTGCTGCACAAGACTACCTGAATCATAGACTAGAGTGGCAGTGGTGTGTTTTGGACCATTGCTGGAGCTCATCAAATCATACGATGCATTTCCAAAATGTGATGCACGCGAGCACTGGTCCATAAAGTTGGAGAGCTTTCTAATCTAGAGATATATGACGTTTCATACGAACCAAACACCAAAACTCAACCAACTGTGCGCTACTCTGACAACAGAACAGAAACAACATTATGGCCTATAATATAATATTACATTCAGTCCTCTCTATGATTGCATTCTGTTCTTCGATGAATCAGTGAATACAGAATAAGAGAATAACCAATACTTATATAAGAAGCGCATTCGCACCGATGCCTAACATTATAAGCGCTTAATCTTTCCATTGAATCCCAATTCAATACAATTTGTTTTATATACAGAATCACAACAAATGCTCTTTTGTTTGATTCAGGCTTTAGAGATGAAAGTGAATTCGCAATACTTATCATAAGAGTCTGATATTCTTTATTTTGAAACTTTATTCCGTGTCGTTTCAACCCATTTATAATGAGTAGAACTGAAAAAAATTCTCTTCAAAAGTCGAATTAAATACAAACAAAATCCTCAATAAATAACTGAAAAGTTGTGATGATTTCTGTATTATTAAAGCTTTTTGTGCTCTTATATAATAATCGGGAAAATATGAATGCAATCGATGAGAGAGAGAGAGAGAGAGAGAGAGAGAGACCAGAGAGCAGAGAGCAGAGAAGGCACGCATTAATCTGAATGAAAGTGTAATCCATTTGATAATGAAGTGCACGTATCCGTACGTATTCGTAATGTACTCATACAATGGCACTGCAGTACGTTTTATATTAAGGCCACCTGCCATAGAGCACAGGCCTCACAGCACAGACCATCGTAGCAGCGAAGAGGGAAATACAGAACTTTCTAACGCACAGAGAGTGAAGACTAACAGACGAATCAATACATATATCGATCGGTTTATATAGAAGTAATGACTTCAGTCTTCCTCTTTCCTACCGTTGCCACTGTTAGCCAGAGAGACAGAGAGAGCCACAGAGAGCCACACCCGAGCATTGCGTGATCTACAGAATAGCGCTTAACCTATGCTTTTGCTCTTTATAGCGCTGAACACTAACAGACCAAACGTTTATATATTCACACGATTTTGGATCCAATAATTCGATGCATTGCCTGTTCTGTTGCCATAACTTATCTAACAGTATGTCCAGTAATGGAAAGCTAATCAATGATTAGAGTAAACATATTTATAACTGCGAACAATGAGCTGAAGAGCAAATATTAGGGGTTCGCGAGCGCATAGTTAGGCACACATTTGTACACTTTTATTATCTATCTGTGCGCTAACAGCACAACACAATCCATTCATTTGACTATTACTTAGTTATCTCAATCGAAACATACGCTCTAAGAAAATACGATAATTAAAAGTTATATTTTCCAAAGCATTCGCTGGCAATAGATAACAAATCATTAGTATTTTCCGTCACTTAATGTAAACCGAGTCTAGACTTGAATTATTCCAAACAGAATCACAAAAACCGATGAAATTGTGCGACGATTGACAAAAATCCGAATATTAAAGCCATCGGTGAATGACAAAAGAGAGACGAGAGAGAGAGAGAGAGAGAGAGAGAGAGAGAGAGAGAGAGAGAGAGAGAGAGAGAGAGAGAGAGAGAAACTAAAGCCGATTATGAATAGACAAAAATAAGTTATTTGTAGTTATACTGTAAGTCGATGTCAAGTATTCTTTTTTTTCGGGAAAACAAGCGATTTATTATGTAATAAGTGTCGATCAGTGCTAAGTATTTGCATATTAATAGGGATGAGAGTGGAGTGGAGTATATGTTCAAAAGCGCACAACTATTGCAAATGCTTTTCTCTACTTAACCGTCAGTTTTCGATCAAAAGCAAAGCCCACTTCAGTATTAAGTGATTGGGAGAGAGAGTGAGCGCCAAAAGAGACCCAAATATTTAAGAATTTTGAAGAATTCGTACACTTTTTAGTGAATAGGCGTTTGCTTTCTCTAAGTTGGCTCCACTCAGAGTCACGGCTGACCGACCCAGGACTTATATGAATACATACAATAGTACAAAGAACTCTCTAAGTATGGTGTTATTTGTGAAGAAGTTGGTGGGTACAAATTAATGAAATTTGATGATACTTAATAAGACTATTTTTCTCCAATCAAGATAGTTTGTTTGGGTGAAAGCATCAAGAACATCTAGTCACTGCTTGACTTCAGTGGCAACAGTGGGCATCTCTGCTCAGTTGAAGGTTCCCTATCTGTAGGCTATGAAGAGCCTCAGTGCTTGAGTTCGTGGTAAGGCCTACCTATCCTACCTGCCCGTTTCGATTATTTTTAGCAATAAAACACACAACTAATAGCATTTTTTCGTCTGTCGATTCTCATAACTCATCTAAAAGTCAAGACCCCTATCAGGTTGTGCTAACATTGAAATATAATCGCTTAGTATTTTAGAAGTTCTTAAAAATGCATATCTCATAGACTATAGACTAACTTATAATATAAACAAATAATAATTTTTACACAAGAATTAGAGCCAAATATTTTTTATAAGAATTTTTTTTACAAATCAATTAATTATTTGTTAAGTTTGTCTACAAATAAATACTACATTAATAAGTGAATTAAATGAATAAAAACATTTATAACATTACATATATAACCAAAAAATTCAAAACTCATGTATTAATTGATATATTTTACAAAAATTCATAACCTATTGAAAAGCTCTAAACTTCTGATCGTTTATATAAATATGACGAACAGACATAATATGCTGTTTATTGATTCGGATGAGTTCATAAAATTGGAAATTGTGGCCTTCGGGCCAAACATATAATAGGAAAGCCATAGTAATTGTTTTAGATTAGAGGCTAAACAGAGAGATAAACACTACGTTCACTACTTTCTCCAATTGACTACTGATTTCTCACACAAACACTACACGCTTTGGCTTTGGTTCTGATGAAGTGATTTTACAAATAATTACTTTTTTCTGTTTACTCTTTAAGCAGACATTCGAATACATGGCTGACAGCTATAAAATCATTGGAATCCTAGGGCCAATTCTTATTGAAATTTGTTCAGTTGCCTCCCTTTCCCATAGATTTTTACATAAAACGTGAGTAGGAAGATAGTGAAGATCCGTATATACAGTATTATTCTTGTACTGACTTCTAGTACAGAATTACTGTGAGTATGGGTTCAGGTTTAGTCTCTTCTTTCCAAACAGTTTTAGTATAAAAACAGAAAAAATACAATCAATTAATTAGAGCTCACAATAAATATAATTAAAAATTTGAATAAAACGAGATCTAAATTAAATAGAAAAATGTCTGTTTTGCTGCTCTTCTCGATTGGTTCACAATCTTATAGCTTATCAAATGATTTTGCGTTCGTTAATAATTCTCTGGTCAGTCTCCAAGTCATCTTGGCTGCATTTTCAAGTGAGCTAAACAATTGTATAATATATTTGTATTAATTAAAATGATTGTGAAATTAGTTCGGGTTTTATGCAATTAATGATAAAAAGAGGAAATAATAATAATATTCGTCTGAAATGATAGCATTTGTAACGATTAAGTAAACAAATACTAATAATACGTTTGTGTGAATGAAAATAATAAAAAGCCATTAAAATCGTATTTATCCGCATGTATTCACTGCAGAATCTGAATGTGAATATAAATTCTCGCCTTTCATACAGAGCTCGGATAACTAGTTTACATACGATTATGAAAAATAAAATTATATTTCGTTAAAGTCTTCAACAAAATGAAAAATAATAAACTGTAGTTCGCACGGGATGTGGGATAAAAGGTGATGAAAGGCAGGTGTTATAGTATACATGTGCAGGCTAAGCTTGCTAAGTCATTATGGAACTACACATTCGTACACATAATGGGTGCACAACTAATAAGTAGGTCTGAGTAGAGATTTGTAACGAAACAAATGGAGAAATGCATATAAGGCCAAACCTGTGAGACTTTCCCCTAAATAAGTCCAAATTAGGGAGAAAATAGTGCGGACACCGACGACACTGTAGGCATGATATGAGCTGCAGTAGTATTCCATTGATGCGGTCACCCAGGCAGACCTCATCCCATTCGCATTCTCGCGGGTGTTTCTCACATTCATATAGTAATAATGTTTTCAAGTGATAAGCATTTATAGGCAGACCCGGCAGATCCAAGTGACGATCGCGCAGTGTTTTCAGTATTGAAAGACATTTTTTGCGACATCCGCCCTATCAGACACAGACAGATAGTGAGGGAAAGACAGACCATTTTAATTAGTTTTAAAGAATAGAGTCATTAAACTTGATTACAACAAAGCAATCGATCATTTTTTAGACTACATTCTGGAGTGAAATTCAATTATATTCGTCAATACCTGTAGTAACCTATTCTCAGCCTCAAGAAAGCTGAGAACCCAGGCATCCCCTTCCATAGAGCTTTGCTTTCCCTTTGTTTGCGGTAATTGATTAGATTTGGAAAAAATAGTTCAATTAGTGAACAGTAGTTATGAGTAGTTATTATAAATGTATGCAATGAATGGACTCGTATGGCCAGACCTGCAGTGAAACACATTCTTTGCTCAACAAATCGAAACCTTCGGCTTTAACTTCAGCAACAATATTGGGCGGTGGCCAGGGGCATGTCGGCATTGGCCAGTGCGCTGCCGAACGAGGCCAAAGGCCACTGCATCGGAACGCTGTCAGACCGATAGGAGATTTTAATACACGAATTGTTCTATTGGCGCAGAATTGAGCAAAGCTTATATAAGTATAAATACCAGGTGTTATCTGAACCACATATCGCTCTCTAATTCTCAATTTCACTTCACTGGTGTCCGGAATCATTTTGACCAGATCCCTATAGGTGCTTTTATCACATGCCTGGGCCACCTGAAAATGGTTAATAGCAAAAACGTTTTACAAATTGGTTAATAAGTTATTGATATAGCGATGCGAACACTGATTATTCAAAACAATATTTAGTCTGATATTAGCCTTTAGGGCATAGTTTATGTGTTTATGAATTTCAACACAAATGGTTGGGCTGTTTGGGCGTGAAAATGATTTAACGTTTAAATATATACTATATTTAAGTGATAGCAAACTTAAAATTAATATTAATATAAGTACTCGAATATGAGTCTCAGTTTACTCACTAATGTCTGAAATCGAGAGCGTATTTTACGTGCGCTTAAGTAACCGCTGGCTGTTATGAACTCTACCCACAAAGACATCGAACGCTTTCGGCCATCGGATAGCTATTATCGGATTATATTTGATAGTTATGTCGAATCAATTGTTGGCTCAAATTATATTTGCAAATGATTTGAGCTAATCGTTAGCATACCTTTAAGACAGCACATCCCGGTAGAGAGCCGTCATCGACAAAATTGAAAACACCCATCTGGTTTAGGTATAATACCACTTCGAATTCGGTGGGCGCTATCACTTCCAGCCCTATGACAGGTAATGGCATACAGTTTGACAGTTATAATAACTTATTCTCAAATTTAGAGTTTTCTAAATAGTCTTAACAATACTTTATTTCATTCAATGATTTCTTATTTCAATTCTTAATGTGATTTCAAGTACACTCTTCTCTCATATGATTTACGATATAATTGTCATAACTCTTACGAAAGAAGATCTAATTATAATAATTCAAATCAAGTATATCTATATCTAATTTATTATTTGCCTGTCTCAGTTCTAAATAATTTATATGAATATAAACAGTGGAATCGATTTATGGAGTATAGGTTTAGGTACAACTAGAATTAGACCTAGGTGCTCTAGAATTAAATGTTTAGATTGTCTAAACAAGATTCTGAACGAACTCATCCAAAATGAGAGGTTCCGTTCAAATGCTTATTTGTGAAGCCTTACAGTAAAGCTATGATTTACGGAACGGAGTGTATGTTGAACTCATTGGAAGTTCCAATTTGGAACTGATTCTACATTTTCATCAGCCTGGACAATCATCAAATTTCAAAGACTCACGAGATATGTCCATTTGATGAAACTGCGAGGTACTTTTGATTTATCCATAATAAAAAGCCCTTAAACGCAATCAATAGAGATATACAGACTTTAACTAATTGTTCGCTGATTTCATTAGTTTAGGCAAAAATAGAAAAGGATTGGACTCTAAGACAGTATTTTGTTTTGAATTATTTAATTTTTCTTTTGAATGACTGAAGTCTAAGCAGTTATATTGAATTCTTGATAACGAATACAAATAAAATGTTTACGGTTTCGATATTTTGTTTTTTAAGCAGTGAATGTCCGTAACCTATGATTAAGTCCAGTGGTTTGCAATCTATGTATTGATTGCATCACTTTGAGCACACAGTTTGAAGTGAGGGTAAGAGCACATGTAAGAGCACAGGTAAGAGCGGATCGCATAAAGATTGATGGAAAACGATTCTCACGTTTCATTGCTCACTACCTAAACAAGCCTTTTAACTATTTTTCATATGTTTTACACTCACACCCGTCCCTCGTTAGCTAACATGCATTGAATTATTTTAATTACACTTATTGTTGGAATTGCCTAAAAAAAGAAGCAAGGCAAAGAAGAAGATGTATGAGACCATCAATTAATCTAAACCTTAAAACTCCTTCTGAGCACAAATTGGATTATTCATAAGACATAAGTATTTCTTAGCTTTGGAATCGATTCGCACAATTCGATTGATTGTGAAAAATATTAATAAATAAAGCAATCGATCAAATAAATTGAAGTTTAATTTTTTAGGAAATAAATAAATCAAATCTCAAATACATTTAAAGCAAATATTATCTCTGTCTCAGATAAGTCTAATGCAAATGAATAAGGATTTCATTGATTATATGTATTGGAAAATAAAATTAATTGGAATATCAGGTGATATCGGATTAAGTATTTAATTTTGACTCCAATTTACTCAATAACTGTCATTCAGATTGTTATTAATATAAATCAAAGATTTTATACCAATTAAAAACTATAAGAGTTCTTAAGACTATAAGAGTTGGTCACAAACCTTCATAATGTCCGTTGCATTCCGTTAGGCTGGATATGAATCTCGGCTCTTGAACTTCGACCTCCTTGAGCACATCCTGCACGATTTTGGTGATCTCTCTAATAGTCTTGGCAATCTGTCCCCTCCTATCATTCGGTTCAATTAAATAAAACATTTGACTTATATTTCTATTCAACTAAAAGGAAGTGAATTATAGCCAAACTAATGAATATGTTTTCGAGTGAAAAGCCATAAAACTAAGAATAAGACATAAAATGCTTTCGAATGGTTTGTTAAGTGAAGGTCAACAGTCTTCTTGAAACAGATCCCAATTATATAACAAAACTCAATGATATTGAACACCAGTTCCAACACAATTCTAAGGCTTATATAAATTAGCGTTGATTTCCAATCCTAACAGACTGTGTGAATGAAATTCAATATATTCTATACTAAAAACTCTAATAAATACTCGAATCTAAAGATTTAAAGCAAAATATAATAAATTGATTTAAGCTATGATTAATAAATATAGTGATTATGTATGTAATGACACAACTCCTGAGCTGTTGGCTATAATTTGAATGGAAAGTCGGCAAATGAGTTGAATGAATGTGTTCTCACCGGTAGACAACTCTTTCGTTGCAGTATTTGTTAATATGAAAGAGCAGTTTACTCGCACCGATCTGTGAATCTGGAGGCACAAGCATTTCGAGAGCAAATCTTTATTTTGTTGGTTGTGTTCGGCACTTGAATCACATAAATTCCTACAGAATTCAGAGCATCAGAGCACTGGTAATCACTGTATTATTAGTGTCGTATCGATAAAGTATCACTTTTTAATGTGAATGCAATAACTTATTCAAATGAATGGAAACGCAGTGAAGAACTAAGAAAAATAAAATGAGAGAAAACTAACTTATGATCACTCGAGTCGTATTCGCACTCGTATTCACATAAATACTGAATCTATAGAAGAAGTTGTGTTTGGAATCTATATGTATAGCGCTTTCAGTCACTCAGACATCAACTGTTCGGAAGAACTGTTCGGATATTTTTGTCAGAACTACTAAATTAGTGACTGAGCAGTCTCTCACTCTCTCGCACATACACTATCTTCTTGTGCACTGGTATGAGAGCATATGAATGGCAAAAGTTTATATAAAGAGCTACAAAAAGAGCTGCACTGATAGTACAGTATAAATATCCTCTGGATGTATGAGATGCCACGCGCGCTCAGGCTATAGGGGCGGGATGTTTGTTTTAACATTGGCTGCGGGAGCTGAAGCTATTTCATATGATTCTTGTGTGAGGTCTGGTCTACTCTTATGATACCACTTCCAACCTTTTCCTCTTAGATATTAATGATTCTCTGCTCTGCTCTTAATGTAATCCTATATAATATAATATATTGCAAATGGTTTCTCAACTCCTCTCTCCTCTCCTTCTCTTTGTTTATCTCAAGAGATCACTAGTGGCGGAACCAAATGTGAAGCACAATATTTATATGAGAATTATATTCAACTCGTATTGAAGTCATGCCAATAATTGTCAATAAATTTTATTTTTAACCGAATTATTCAGATTTATTACACTTGGCTTAAAACCACTGTTTTTTGCTAATCAATAGATAATCATCAGTAGATCTGAAGACATCCGCCACTAGTTTTGATCGATTTTTTCAGTTTCTATTGTTCTTTCTCTTCCTTAGTCTCGATTCCATCTTTCCGTATAATTCTGGTTCTCTATTGTGCTTCATATACAACAGTCTTATTCACTATTTATTATTTATTTATTAATTTTCTTTACATTTTATTTATTGTTTTTATAATTCATTCATTTATTAAATTTTTTCTCAAATTAATTAGTTTTGACACTATTTTATAGCATGAAATCCCAATCCCAATGACTTTTCTTGAATTTTAATTACTTTTATTACTTTATTTTTGGGAAAATCTTTTTTTTAATGATTTTATTTTAAAATTTTAATTCTGCGTTCAATTTATTTCACGGCTTTATAACTCTGTTTTAATTACTAATAATTTCATTAATTCATTATAAGTTAATTAATTTATTATATTTTTAGAGTTTATTTCATATATGGAGACAAACACGAAATCATTGGCTTTAGTTATCCTCACAATTGTTATGAATCTTAATTACAGTCTCTTTTACATAAGTTATTTGAAATTTCAATTGTGACCCAGACATCAATATCCAAATTAATACGATTAATAAGATTTTGTTTATCTGATCCTAACTAAGACACGTTCGGCTAATTCTCAGTGGATATTAAATTTCAATCACATCATATTTTCTTCTCATGTAATTGATATGCATTTCATAAGCTTTGAAGAATTTATTCACAAAAAAAAAGATGAAATCAGAAATTTCATGCTTAGCACGACTTTTGCTTAATCGACAACAAAACAGGTATTAATATAAGACTCGATTCGATCCCAATATTGGGTATATTTTGTGATACAAATGACAATATATTTGTATGAAATGTTGGGAATTGAGAACCAATTGATTCTATTGGTTCAGAGCTCTGATTAATTGAATGTTTGATTATTAATGATTTGGATAATTAACGACGAAAGCAGAACAGAGTAATAAACAAAGGTTTGATTGATTTTTAAAATCATTACTAGTTTTTTGCTAAAAACAAAAAATATTCTGACCTTACCTTCGATAGTAAGTATGAGTCACAAACTATAGCTCCATTGAGGTCACCTCGAACAAGCTTGTAAGTCAGCTGTTTAAGTACAGGGTCTAATTAACTTGAAAGTCTCTGATTATATGTATGAACTATGCATTGCATAAAAATCAGAGTCTTTCGTCAATTAGACCCTGTACTCAAACAGCTGACTTACAAGCTTGTTCGAGGTGACCCTTATGGAACTATAGTGTTTGACTGGTAAGTATGCGAACCATAACAAAGAAAAGAAGTTTTATTTGCCTTTTATTAGAGTTAAGAAAACAAAATGAGTTATAGAATGTTAGTCTGAAAAGAGAACAAAAATTTTAAACAAAATTCATGTGATATTCAGTTAATCAATCAAATAGAGAGTGAGTTTAGTCTCACAAGTCTATGGACTCAGCCGTCACACAGTATTTTCATACTGTACTCCCAATCACTCAAATATATTAAATCTATTCAAACCCTTATTTATTTGAAATATCCAATGAATAGCAAACTATTTAATTGATTTATTAGCCAAAACACAAATTGTCAAACAATTAATTTCAGAATTGATTTTATTAGCTTTCAATTTGCATAATATATTTATCATAATATTCGTGTGAATTCTTTTCTTTAATTGTTTTTTCATGGATTGAATCGATTATTGTTAACCAAACAGAACCGTTAGATATAGTAATTACTGATTTTGCAGACATTATTCTTATTTATTTATTTTTCAGTTTCATATATCTTCTGTTGTTAGCGAAGGAGAAAAATAAATTCTCTGCTATTCTGTGCACTTGAATAGCACTCATAGCATACACACCAATATATCTTCAGACCCGTAGAGGCTATGACTGGAAGTCTGACACCCACTGAGACAAATGAACAAAATTAAAACTATAATAACAATTAAATTTTTATTTTTTTTCAGACGTAATCAGATTTTATTACTTTTGAAAACTATAAATAAACTAAAAATTTCAGTGACTTTTTCACAATGTCTTTACTTATTCTCTATTTTAGGTAAACTAATGCAATAAAAGTTTATTTTATTTATTTTCATTGACTTTTTATTTTATTTGAGAACTCATTTCATTTGAGTTCTAAATCATTATTATTGAGAGAATTATAGAAATTAATTGATATCTAATTTAAAGTATAATAAATAAACGAATAAATAATAAAAGAAGACTCGTCAGACACTTCACGACCTCAGCTTGCTAATATTCAGACGTCATATACTATACAAACAAATAATACGCCAAAAAGAGTGCGAGCCCACATCAACTTATTGACTGTGCGTATGACCCGAGACTAGAGTATATCAAAACCCATAAGATTTAAATGGTTTCACTCAATATCCCAGAGATAAGCAATGGGTCTGACGACAGGGTCAGCCAAAAATTTTGGTCAAAAGGGGTCAAAAGAATCAATTTTTCTTTAAAAAGTGCCCCTTTTTCGCCACCAAATCATAAAAAACAGAGGTTGGGTCAGCCTCAGTCAAGATTCTAGGGGGGATCTACCCCCTCTCTGGTCCCCCCATTAACTATCTCTGCATTATCCCGAAAACACGTTATTTTGCCTTGCTATTATTTGGAAAATTAGATCGAATTTTATTGTTATTTAAATTGATTCGGATTAACATTGACTTAATTTAGCCAGTATCGATTAAATCGTTTTTAAAAATCTCCTGCAGTGGTAAATGGTGTCAGGGTTTGTCATTGTAATAACCTGGACCAGATTCAAGTTACTGTAATGTTTAATCAGTTTTAAAAATGCCGTCGAATACTTACAGAGAATAATTACAGAATAAATACTAATTTGGTTAGCTTGGTCTATTTCAAACGGTATTTACGACAGTTCCTATTTATAGTTAAGTTTAAATTTGTGGAAGTATTTTAAATTTTTATTGGTTTTACTCAGATTGAATCAGGGGGATGATCAAGAGGTGGTCATATATACAAAAATCTACACTGTTTTGAGACTACACTACACTATTTATTTATGTAAAAGGCTTTTCATTGAATTTTTGTTGTTTTTAAATTTGATATAATTTTCGGTTAATTTAATTAATAATTTCAGTAAACGATTTAAAATAATTTTCTTCAAATAATTCTCTACTAGTTTTGAGAACAAATCTTAGCAGAGTATAATTTTTTCATAAATAGCGCAGTTCATTAATTGGTCAGTTAATTAATGAGTGAGTCTACCTGCATCAATTTACACAATCTCGCTTTTACATGATCTCTCTTCGAATTGGCTAAAACATGATCAAGATTACTATTTTAATCTACTACATATTTCAAACTTGCCTACAGTCACTAACTTATGTGAACTTGGTTACCTCTAGCTATAAAAACATTCGACAGATAAAGAATCGGATTTTGTGTGACTTTTATGTACTCTTTATATAAAACTATTTTTGTTTAATTCAAAATCGCTTTAAACCGAAGTAATTGAACCGATAATTACTGAACACTAACGATGACCGACAGCTGCAAACATAGCAAACATTTTTATTGCTTTAAATATTTAAAATTTATTTTTGCCATAATATTAGATGAGATGAGAGAGGAATGAAGTTTTGTTTTTAAGAGTTATTCAGTCACATGGAAATGAATGAGCCCTAAGCTGAAGGACAGACTGTCTTATCTTGATTTGTCAAAACTTAAGGGAAAAATATTTCTTTTGGGAGCAAATAATTATTTTTAAAGACACCAAAGATTATTATCTGACACACACAAGGGCTGAGAGGACGAGGAGAGCTCATCGGCCATAAGTCGAGCTGACAAAAGTGAATCTATATGTTATCCGAACAGTTTTTTTTATAGCCAACTTTACTATTTAGAGACCTCTCCCACTCTTGCCTCCCTTTCCCTTGGCTTCTCTCTCCCTTCCCCTTCCCGTCTCCTGTCCTCTCCATTCATACGACAACATCTTTTAGACATTATTCTTCACAATAATAATTATTTCCGATTAAATGATAGCTAAGTCTTAACTTAGCTATCAATCTGACTAACATTGAACTCGAATTCCTGTGAATTTACATATCAAGCAACCAATAGATGTGAAGATGAGATGCTTTAAAGTTTATGATCTTCTAAATGAATTCGATTGCTTTAAATCTTATTTTAATCTGATTTTTATTCACTTCAAAGTTTGCTCACTTTTTATATAAGATATAAATTTAATTACAAGAATGACACGAATGAAGACATTTTCTTAAGTATTTTAATTTAACGATTATTTCATGAGTGAAGACAAAAATACTTTTATTAATAAAATAGAGATTTTATGCTTTCTTTAGGATATTTATAACTACTCGTGAGTATAAACCAAATCAAAATAAATTAATTTAATTATAATTTCAAAATTTTTAAACAGTTTTATGAAAATTACAGAGAATTTGAAAGAAGTTTACAATTTGGCCATAAGTGGCTCATCTTCTCAATTGAATGGTTGATTTAGTCTACAATATCTTATGTGAGACTCATTGCTAATGCAAAATAACATTGAGTTGGAAATAAATATTTGTTATGTAAAGTTATTTTCCAAACAAACAATCTGGATGAATCAATATATATTGTATATCTATTGTTGCCATGATCATTTTATTCAGAAGATTGGAGAAATTCTCAAATGAAAAATATAACATAATTCGAATATTTTGCAAAATACAGTGATTCGGCCGCTTATTCATTGGTTGCCCTTGTATCTATAATGGCAAATCTTGGTCGTAATCCTACTCTTAGTTGAGTTGATCCAGATTTAATGAGAAGTGAAGATCTTAGGCTTCAATCGATTTTTATGATTCTTTTCTCATTTGTTTGCGATTGCAATATCGCAGCACTAATACAGTTCAGCACTTAATTAATAACAGAATTTGTTTACTTAAGAAATATATAGCAAAATAAGACATTCAATACATGTATGCAATGAAAGCATATTTTTTAGAGCATTTCGTTTCCATTTTTACATTTGTTCGCAATTTGTTTGAAGTAAAAGCCGAACTCTATTCGACTCTTTGTTCGAAATAAAAATATTATCTTATTGTCGACATTCGGGTGATAACCACTCGATTGAGTTAAGAGACTGGTGATCGGCACCGGCAGTTCATAAAAGTATAGAATATTTGATCCTCAGCTGAATTCTATGACAATACAAACATGTCTGGCGAACAATGGCTTTATTTGAAACTAATCGGGCGTATAAATGTCGCAGAGAGATAGCTGGGCACTATGTGCTCATACAAGCTCTATGTGCCCAATGTATGAGCTCTATAGCTATACAGTATAATAATGTACAGTATATACTGTAATATGTCGCTCAATGAGACCCGAAAAGAGGTGCCGTTTCTCAATGTATTTGCACTCAATAATAGAGAACTGTTGGCCCGTCTGTTGCTTTGGGCTAAATATGACCAGACTTTTATGAACACTCAGTGAACTCATATTTTTGACAATACTTAAAAACTCAATACTATTTGATATACAATAAACAGAAAAAAAAATTTATATTCAGTAAAAAATAAAATGATATGACTTTCGATCGATTATTCGTGTCATTCGATACACTCTTTATAAGCATAACATTCCTCACTAACAGTAAATGTTTTTAAATATTTAATATATTTATTCTCAACTATTTTTTCTGTACTTCAGAGAAACATATCATTAGAAGAGAGAAAAATATGATTTTTTTTCTTTTCAATAACTAAATGAAAAATAAGAGAATATATTGAGTCCTGTTTTAACTTAAGAGATGTAAGACTGGGAAGTGAAGGGAGAGATAGTCCTGGGAAGGGGAAGGGGACGGCAGCCAACTTATGTGTGTATACCTGCGTGACTGCCTATGGTTAATAAGTCTCGCATAGGCTGGACCTGTCGACGCCAGAGAAGACACTTTTCACAGCAGGACTCAGCTATTGCTATGCTATCGATCAGATAAGAAGTAAAATATATTCTTCTATAGAGTCTCTCATTTAATCTGAGTTAGAGCTGGAGTTGACATAATAGTTGTGATGTAAACAATATAGCATTACTTTATAGCCTTATATCTTACAGTGTCTGTACAGTACAGACTGTATGCACTCTACACACACTCTACTCACTACAGATCTACAATCTATGCCTTCTTATGTGTGTCTATGCTTTTTACGGCCAATTTATGTTAATCGCTATTAATTCTTCATTTAAATTTGACGTTAAGGATCTGCTCAGTACTCTCTCACTCTCTCCCCGGGCATTCGCTGAATCCTGTATTCAAAATATTATAGCAATCAATTCACTGATCATTTATTCTTTTTTTTATAAATTATCAAAAGAGAAATGAACTGAAGTCACAAATACTGACGATTTGCAGAATTGATTATTTTTGCTCAAATCCTGTCTCTTGTTTCAAGTGCTGCAAAGAATTAATCTCAGACTAAATCTCATTTAAATGATTTTCAAAAACTAAAAAGTTCTGTATATTTGTGTATAAATAAATGTCACTCAAAGACTGCAATTGATATAAAGCACTGCAAATAAATTAATACTTTTGAAGCGAATTAAATACCAATAATTATTTGACTAAAGAAAAAAAGAAAATAATAATTAAAAATAAAAATTCTTATAATTCATCACTTGTTTGAATAGGGCTTAAGTAGTATTCAGTTTATTAACTAATGCTATGAAACACTGATTTCTAACTTTTGAAAAATTGATCAATGATTTTGAAAAATGTTGTTTTAGAGCTAAAAATAAAGAAAACAACAAATATATTATGAAAAGTCGGATCGATTTTGTATTTATATGTTTGGAGCCAACAGTTCCGATAATAATCGTGTTCTCAAAGCGATTCTAATGTTTGCACTGAAAACAGCACTAAAACTGCCTCCGATTCAGACGCACCGAATGCACTGACTGACTGGTGAGGACCCTCTCGTTCAAAAGGGTCTCTACGAGTGCCAAATTTGATTATAACTGTTCACTAATGTATTACAAATTCAATTACTTGCGAACATTACACTCAAAATAAATGTATTTATGGATAAAATTCTGTTTTTATCTCAAACTATGATTAATTCAGAGAATATTAAATTCTGTGAACATTTCACTCGATTTGATTCCATCTCTAATGCATTTTACTAACAATTTTGCTCTCATTCCAGACCCATATCTAGTTTTGTTTCTTTCAAATTATTATATTAATAAAGACTAACAAAATTAAAAATATCCTCAATTGTCCTGGTTGGTTTGTCTTCTCACAATAGAGAACTGACACACTTTTCATTTTTCAGTTATTCATCTATTTTAATATAATTATCACACAATATGCACAGTTAGCTTCAATAAACCAATACAGTATTAGTGATACAATTCTCCCAATATTTTATAGTAGGGCTGTCCAGACTCGTCAGCTCAAGGGGGTCAGTCTCGGATTTTGTCCAGGGGGTCATGTTTTGAACCAAGATTGGTCGAGGGTAAACTGTTTATTGCAGGAAACTTATGTTTACCCCCTTTGACCGAATTTCACCAAAAATAGCCAAATTTGACCATAATTTTCAAATTGACTGAATTGACCGAATATGGCTGATGTCGACCGAATTCAACAAAAATGAGCTGAATTTTACAAAATATATGAGCAATAATTGAATTGTCACAGAATAATAAATTCTGATTTTCATAAGCAATAGTTCATTTTTAGCTCCGCTCCGTAGGAAAAGGAGTATATAGTTTTCCAACGCTATCCCCACCCCACCCCCAAGCGAAGGGAGAAAGGCTAGGTCCGGGTGAAAGTCCTTTACTAACAACAGGATAGGCTGAGAAAGGCTGGGAAATGGCTGAGAAATCCTGGGAAATGGCTGACAAATGCTAGGGAATGGCTGAGAAAGCCTAGGAATGGCAGAGAATTGCTAGAGAATGGTCTACTAACTTTGGTAGCTCAATCTGTAAATCTGAATTAGTCAAAATTCTACAAAGCGGAGTTAACGTAATTCTGCTATCAGCCTTGTTGCAATTTTATACAGATCATATCTGTATCAACTAACCGGTTGGTTGCAAGTTCTATTGAAAGTAGACAGGTATATTCTGTATTAATAATGCTTTTACAGACGTATTAGTGTACAGTGAACCGGGCAAAATTATGCTTCAAATACTGTAAGTAGTGTTTACTGTCACCCTTTTTAGGACCAGTGACTCATCGGTGAGAGTGGAGTGAAATCTAATTAATGTGGAATCGAATCCAAAGAAGTTAAGAGAACTGAGGATTCTATGAACACATTTGTATAGCAATGAAAGGCATTTATGTATTATTTTTCATCCAATACTTATTTATTGCACATAAGCTTCTAATTTGAATTGGTCACAATTGTCAACCTTGCGCATCTTTGAATTGTATCAACAAAATTTCGTGTTCTTTCTATCTACTTTGAGAAAATCAAATTTAAACTAGATAGATTTTATAGTTCAACTGAATACTAATAAACTAATCAAATACAGTTAATTCTCTCTCTAAGAAACGAGCAAATGCAAGCAAAATCCGTACACTATAACGAGAGTACACTATGGAGGTTTAGCCAATAAGTGTTTTAATGTAAATTTATAGCCGAGACCGTCAGATCGACTTTTAGTGTACACAATAAGCGGGTGTACACTATATCCGCGTCTATTATAGCGAGAATTAACTGTAGTAATAATTGATTTTTTCATTAAATTGTGTCAGCCAATCAGAAGGAGCAAGACCAATGGAATTTTGTGAATTTAAAGTAATTGTAATGAAAATAAAGTATTTTTCACATTTTTATTCTGTCGTAAAGATATCGAATCAAACTCTACTGTAGTGTGAAATCACTTCTCCCATAGTTTTCTTAATTTTATTGAGTATTGAATTACTTTAAAATAAATTATACTTCAAATGATTTAATCTCTCATATATTTTATTTTCATGTAATTTATTCAGCAAATAGTTATTTAAAATACACGTCATTTGAAAAACAAGTTTTTTAACCACAATTTGCAATCAATTTTTTTAAAGAAAAAGACAGAGAATATAGAAACTGAATGATAGTATTTGCATATTGAGTAAAGTTAAGCTACTTTTGTCCAACTAATGAAAATGCAAATTAAGCCATATTTCCGTTGGTATAGCATCAGTCAGTAGTGAAGGCACAAGTAAACGGATATACAGTAACTGTTCTGGTAATAGAGCGCATACTTAGCTAATTGAAAGAAATACAAAACTTCTACTAATTGTCAAAAGATATTTAAGACTAAGTTTATGTGTTTTGTCCGTTTCGCTACATTTAGTCCCAGATCCTCTCCATTCATACATTTTCCTTCATTCAGTTATCCAGCAATTTATTGAATGAAATCTCAAATTCTTTACTAATTATTTGTTTTGTTTCTTATGCTCTAATTATAAGAAAATTCAATACATTTTCATTAATAAACATAATTAAATAAAAGCTATATTTAATCTCCAAACGAATGCTTTCATTTCCAACTCATGTCTACAATATTTTTATGCCTTTTTTGAATCACATTAAGTGATTGTGGAATTGAGACAAAACTGAAAAATAAACTTATAATCAATTAAAGACAAAAAGTTTTGTCAAATATATATATTTTTTTAAATAACAAAAATAAGTAGAGTTAGTGTTGAAGTGATATAGTATTGAGTGTTTTCTGGTTTATATCTGCCGACAGCTGTTTATCCCAAAGAATTATTTGAGAAATAGTTATTTCACACTTCCTTTAGTCGATCCTCTCGTTTAGAAATCTGTTTAAAGATCGTACGACTGGAGTCAGTCATAGTATCTGAGCTCTACTGCCTTAGAATCGCACTTAACACCAATGACACCAATGAACTCAAATGAAATTCAATACTTAAGACTTGGTTTATGTATTAAAGCTCGAGATTTATTGCAATAAATTCAATATTTACTATTTATTCAATTCAATAAACATTTGATTAAATACTGTGAGTGATTATTCCAATGAACATCAGGGTAAATTGTTCAATGAAGAAATGTCAAAACAAATACAATTGCTATGAAATAAACCCAATATTTCTGGTATTTTGGCTAAAGTTTGAAGATTTGAAAATCAAATGATTCAGACGATAGAGATTAACATTTAAAACATTTCTAGACTTTATTCAATTCTGACGAGATTTGGTCTATACTAGGGATTTGCAGGGGTATAGACCAAATACCCCCTCCTGAGTTTGAGATTTGGCAAAATACCCCCCCTCTATTTTGAGTCTCTCCCCCCCAGAATTTTTTGGTGAAAAAAATCAAGATTTTTTTTAAAAATACAGAATATTTGAGTTATATCTGGTGGAAGGGGCGCACTGTTAGTGTTGCTCACATTCAATAAAGTTAAGCAGCACTGAGAACGGTTAGCGCTGAGAGGGAGACCACCATCGAGTCCCACTCCAGACCGAAAAATTTGTCTGTACTGTCGGGACCTATTGTTGAGACCCCCTCACGGATGATCATCTTATGTTGAGTGAACGGGGTCTTTAAATATCAATGAATACAAATAAAAATGACATCAATTTTGAAACATTCAAATGGAAATCTCTTCCGGGTCGAGCTCATCTAGTCCTAACTCGTATTATGATGACACACAAATAATTGAACCTGAGCACCAGTACACATACCATAAGCACAAGTAGTTGCCGTCCTTCTGATAATAAGATTGGCCACTCGATTATGACGAGCATTAATAACTTTTATACTCATTATAATTCACTGCAAACGTGTATTTTTGTTGCATTTTATTTTATGCATTTTTAGACGTTTTTAGCCTGTTTTTCAAAATAACCCCCTAGTACCCCCTGGGTTTTGAGCCAAAAATCAGGCAGTGGTCCAGCCACTCGGCCGACCTTGCACATCCCTAGTCTATACCTTAGATTTAGCAAGCTGTCATGAAAAAACCAATCATAAGACACATACACCATTACATGTACGGTATGCTGTAGTAGACAACATAATAGAAGCTTGGTCTTCACTTGACCAATCAGTATCCGTACAGTATATTCAAATATTTACAGTATTTGATGAAATTTTTAAAAGATTTTTATTTTCAATATTCAGTGTCTTTTGATTTTACTGATTATCCGAATCTATTAATTATGATCAAGAATTGTATTGAATTTTTGTTATTAATTGAACTCTTATTAAGAACTTATGCATTGAATGCGAGAATAGTTTGAAATATTCATACAATTCATACAATGAGTAAATGGTTTGCGAACTCAGAACTCAATGACTGAATGAATGAATGATTCATTCGTTTCATTCATTCAAACGATTTGTATTGAATTGAATTCACATTCAGTTCGTTTAGAAGTCACACAAAAGCTCTCATTATTTCGTTCACATATTTATTGTTATATTAAAAGTGTTTAGAATTTAAATCAAATTTAAAACAATTATTAAATAACTGTTGAGTCGAACGAAGAGAATAATTGTTTGGACAGGAGTTCAATGGATGCGAACGGAACGGACGGTGCGATTGCCTACGAGTCAGACGACGATCTGTTCAACAGAGTTGAGGACAAAGAGATCGTGAGTTCAAAACGGATTTGTCTGACGGAAGAGCACAACAAAGACATCTCTGATATGTTTCTGAGAGACGAGTACTCCGACTGTCGGCTCAGAGTCGACGGTCACGACATTCCGGTCAACCGAAGCCTACTGTCCGCCCGAAGCGATGTCTTCAGAGCCATGTTTTTCGGCCAAATGATTGAATCGAAACAATCGGTTATAGAGTTGTTGGACATCAAAGTCGAGCCGTTCCGACATATTCTTCAGTTCATATATTCGGGTCAATTGTGCTTAAGCTCATTGAACACAGAACTAGTCATCGAAGTCATGAGTCTTTCGCAATACCTGTGTCTCAAAGAATTGGTCGAAAAAATCGTAAATCACTTAAAGATTTCTCTCTCGAAGTCAAACATATATGTCATCCAAAGCGCAGCCAATCTGTACTCAATCCCAGACCTGATTAGAGCCACAAATCTATTCATAGATCAAAACGCAAACCAATTATTAAATGACAAATCGTTTGCAACGCTTTCGAGTCAACAACTGATCCAAATGTTTAAAAGGGATTCGTTTTATGTCGAAAGTGAAGACAATATTCTCAAAAGTGTTTGTCTTTGGTTTCGAGAGAATTCGGTTCAAATGAATGCCCAAACCATTGGACGGATATTGGATTCGATTAGACTCTGGGCTATAAAAAGCGAAACTTTTCAGTCGATTATAAAGAGTTTTGAGTTTGAAATCGATTTATTCAATGAGTTCTACGAAAAGCAGACGAACAGTAAATCGAAGAGCAGTCGAAGGGTTCGGGCGTTCCTTACGCTCAACCAAAATGTGGCTTCAGTTCGGTTGGACGTGAAGGTAGTTCGCGGTCGCAAACGCTATCGAATGATCAACAACACCAACAGATGGTACTGCCGGGGCTCCTGTGCCTGTCATAGTATAGGAACGGCCGGCCAGACAGAGCTTGTGGTCGAGTTGTCCAAAGTATTCCTCATTAATCACATAATTCTGGTTCTGTTCGACATTGGACTCCAGTCCTACAGCTATTCCATTGAAGTCTCTGTCGATAAGAAGTTGTGGCACAGAGTGGTCGACCACAGGAGCTATTTGTGTCGTTCGCATCAGTTCTTGTTCTTCGAGGCCCAACCCATTCGGTTCATACGAATAATTGGTTCGAAATCGTATGGAATTCTTCAGAACTTTCATTACTCAGAGTTCGATGTTTTGCACTTTGAGGCCAAGTATTGTACGTTTAGTCCGGAAATGGAACAGAATTTAGTGAAACCCAAACGAAATGTATTCAACAATAAATGCATACAAAAAGCAAATACTGAACGAAAATATTTGGATTTAACCAATAATTACACGAAAACCAATGGAATCGATGGCAAAGGAGTGAAACGGAATTGGATTGCATTGGAAAAGGGCAGTGAGTGTTGGTTTGCAGACAACAGTCTATACATCCAATTGAGTCAACCGTTTATTATCGAATCAATGGCTTTAAAGTTCAAGAACTCAATCAATAGTTTGAATTCATTTTCATTTTCTATTCAAATATCGATTGATTACCAAAACTGGAAAACAATTCAAAGCTTAACACAATTGGAAAGCATTGACGAAAAAGTTGTTCTCATATTCGCCAAAGAAGTCATCGTTTTTATCCGAATCTCTTCTCCCAATCCGTTAGACTTAACTAATTTGCAATCATTTGAGTGTCCGTTCAGTACTAGTCCTGAGATGTGATTCAAAATAATTGAAATAACTGTTAATTATATTCCAATAAATTGTTGACAAATAATAGCTTTATTTTTGATGTTATTCTCTGTTTTGTAATAATTACTTGAATTTTAAGTTTAATAAAATCAAAAAAATTATTGGTTTCAAAATCATTAGAAATGAATATAATTGATATGAAAGTTGAGAAATAGTCGATTTAATGAAGTGTATGATAATCTCAGGTTCGGTATATTCTTTTCACTACAGGTATTGATAGTTTAGTTTAATATTTGGAAAGTATGGGCAAAGAATACGAATTAATAAATGTAATGCTTTTCAGACGTTTTAGTAATGTCTGAACTAATGAAATAAAAGTCTATAAAGTGTTGAACGCATTCAATGTCTATAAAGTACCAGATTTTGAGACAATTTTCAAACAATCGCTGAATAGTTCTTATCGTATGAATCAATCTTATCGTAAAAATAATTGAATTTAAGAAACACAAGCACCAAGATTATTATCAACGAGTATGCCTTGATGATATTTAGATCTATTGGTGATGATCTTGATTATATAGCATTAGAGTATAATTGGGTCAATTGGTATAACTAATACTATACTACAACAAAATGCAACTTTGCTCAAGCTATTTGTCTCCATTTCTCTTTCACTGCTTCCGCAATAATTAGATTTAGTGAACGCGCGGTTCATATACAGTGAAGGCATAAGACTTATAAAGCGGTGACAATCAACGGGTAGTGCGAGAGACAAGCGATTGGTTTCAGACAAACACTGATTTGAATTAAAGACGGGTTTACT
>JAQIWA010000679.1:0-26797 GCA_034693305.1 Eueremaeus valkanovi
TTGCCCCAAAATCAGTGAAAAAACCCTAAAATTTGCCCCAAAATCAGTAAAAATTTGCCGCTTCGCTTCGCTCAGCGGCAACTTAGAGGGGGGGTCTCTTAAAAGTTCGAAAATCAGAGGGGGGTCAGCCTCAGCCAAAATCCTAGGGGGGGTTTACCCCCTCTACCCCCAATGCCTATCTCTGGTTATTACTAAATGTAAATTAAAATATTTTTATAACTGATGCTCAAGCATAGTTGCTTAATAAACTGTTTTTGGCTATTTTCAAGCAATAATGGAGGACAGGTAAATTTAAATACCCTATTGAGTTTTAAGGCTGAATTGAAAGTGTCGTTTGATATTCAAACCAATTCTGGTTGAATGCTAATTAATTGCTGGAATATTATTGAATTGACGTCTTTTACAGAGCACTGGAGAAAACGCAACACAATTTTACAGAATATTCTGCGAATCCTTTTAATAATCGAAATTCAATTATTTCGACAGAACTCCCACACAGAAAGACATTAATAATTTAGTGATTTATTTATTTATTTTAGCGAAGAGTTCAGAAATATTATATATCATAATTCTGGCATATTTTTCATGTTATGTATTCTTTTTATTTGTTATAATAATATAATTTATGTTTACTTTCGGCCGAATAATAGCTATAAAAAGACCGAATGAAGAAAACACGCAAAACATAATAATAAGTCATTAAAAAGAAAATAAGAAATTCTATTAGTTATCCGTTTTCATCAGTCAAGTCTAATCTCAGTTAATTGATTTCAATTTTGGTTTAAAGCATTGAAACAAAACAATTGTATTGAGTGAACGACAAAAATATATAATAAATGATTTTTTCTATTAATTGTATAGCAATTGAGTTGAAATAAATTCAGATCTTTATGCGACTGTCGACCGGGATTTGACAATAAGTTGGTATTAGTTTGAGCTTGCAAGTTAGTATAGGGAAATTGAAAAATTGAACATGGTGAAATATTACTGTTATTTGTTACTGGTTATTCTGTGACTTGACAGAATTTCATAGAAAACTAACAAGATTAATTCTTAATAATTTGATTCGTATAACCAGTGGTCAGGAAAGAACAGAGAAGACGACTTCTGAGTCCTTCTCTCATTGTTTTGTGAATTTCTCAATGCATACAATTATTGTCACACTATTACAGAACGTATTCTAAGAGTCTATTGGTTTGTATTGATATAAAATAATATTTAAAAATCATTAAAAAATATAAATCAATTTTAATACGAAAGGAATTATTCAAAAATAAGAGAGTTTTGAGAAAATAGAAATGACCTGTAGTACAGATCTGTACGCAATTAATCGAATAAAATCAGATAACTGTAAGAAAATTTTGATTTTATTTCATTCATTTCTTATTCCTATTCAATACATAATTATATTTTTAATAATATTCTTATGTTTTATACCAATTATTATAACAACAGAAACATTAAGAGAACACTTGTATTGTGTAATAAATGTATGCTTTAATGGGAAAAATAGAAAAGAAAAAAGAAAAAGAATTGATTGAATTCATTGCAATAAATAGTAAATAATAAAAAGTCTTATCATTTTCTAAGTAAGAAAAAATCAGTCGTTTTATTGATTGGCTTTCATTTTAACGATTCATTGTATTATAGTAGAGGTAATCAAACAGAATCGGCTAACAGTTACATTGGGTACTTGAGATAACATGGGTAAAATTCTAACGTGAATCTAGTTAGTTCTTCGCGTATGATTAATTTGATTAGAGGTACAGTAGGCGAAGAAAGTGTATGTTTGAACTCGAGTCATAAGAAGGATTATAAAGGATTAAAACTGCAATCAATAATGCATTTCTAAATATTTTAATCCGCTTAATGATTCAGGGCTATTCACAGACTATAATTTTTGTCTGTACATTTACTACATGTTTATATAAAAAGGTCCGACACATGCATTCAAATGATTGATTGTTTGTGAATATAAGCTGTAAAGCAATAGCAAAGTAATGAAAGGCCAATGAATTCAAACGACAAAATGAAGGATAAGTTTCTTTCGTTATTAAAATAAAATATTGTAATGTCTTCTATCAATAATAAATTCATATTTTTTTATCTATGCATAATAATGAATGATCATGGACATATTTACTTTTCATGTTTTTACTTGAATATAAACATGTAATTTATTATAATTAAACCTAGCATTTCCCAATAATGACCATGGCCAATTCGTCAAATCTTATATTATATATAATCTTAAAATTTCAAATCAATTGAACGAATTATATGAGAAATTTGATTATATTTTCAACAATTATATAACTTTTTATCAATAAATAGCTTAGAGAACTGTAAGTGTGTTCTGCAATACATATTTGTAAACCTATTTCTGATTGAGATTTCGTAATAAAAAACATTCTATTGATTACTGCAATTCATGAATAAATAAGTCATACGTTTAGAACTTGACTTTGAATTCTGACGAATATTGAATTTTTAGAAGAAATTAATTCTGTATTCATATTCTGCTATATATTCTCAACTAATAATAGCAAACATTTCTCAGAAGAATTCATTTGAATTAATAAAATTCATGTAATGTACAGGACTTCCCGTTTATAGTTGCGAGTCATTGGAGACATTTTGGATCATCTAAAAATGGACTTGGCACATTTTAACTGAATAATTTACCAAGCTAATTATTCTATGTATTTTTAATTTGGATTCTATATAAACAAATATCAAATCGAAATGATTTAATTAAAATTAAAAATGCAAAAGATTAGTACAGGAAGTGTACTTGATCAATTTGTTTAATTTCTGAAGATTACTTTCAATTGCTTATTTTTCCAAACAACTACTGATCGATTTATCCTGATAAATAATCAATATTTCTCTGATCAAAATTACAACTGAAGCATACGGTATACCGGTATTCAACCGATTTGTTTATTACGAGAGAACAGGACTTTAGGGCTAAGCAAGTCGTGTGTATTCATATGAAATTATTTGTACAGATTTAACATAAAATGATAGCTAACAAAGACTAAATTGACCACTGGTCAGTTGTAACTACATTTTTTTTACCAGACTGCGCAGTTTGGATGGAATTTTCAGCTTGGCATCTTTCTATCAGCAATTATCTTTCTATATTTTGCACTAACTTTTCGTTAATAAGTCTAAAATCATTTTAAAGTGAATTCAATGCAAATGTGATTTCAAACGAGAGGTGAAAATGAAGATTAATTTCAATTTCAAATAATTTCATTGTTTATTATAGGATAACATTTTTCTTGCAATAGGACTGGAAATCAAAGTGTATTTTAATTTGTTTCCAAATATAAAGACTGAAAAATTAGTCAATTCAGGCCACTTGGTTGAGAAGATAGAGAGATATCCTTGGTATGACTGTATCTCTGCATATCACAATTTTTACGATATATCAGGGATTTTATAATCTAATGACCATTTATTGTGCTCTCATATAAAGCATATATCTGTTGAAAATAAACTCAATGTATAATAAAGTTAAAGAAGAATCACTTGAATGAACTTTTTCTCAAACAAATGATTCGCTTTTAATAATTAAATGGTTTGCAAAATAAATAGATCCGCAAAACCGAGTTTGAGAAGAGTTGACTAAAGCTAGGGATGGCCAAGCTCTGCAAACATAATGTATATCCTGGGGGAAGGGTAAATGGTCGCTTTTTGTTCAATGATTAGGAAGCATACGGGAGAGACGATTGCTGCCACAAATGGGTCTGGGCAAAAATGGTGCCAAAACAGAAATTGACCAAAATATGGATTATTTGTTAAATTAATATAAATAAAACTAATGGCCGAAATATGGGTCTAATTCGAACAATATGGGGGGTATGGCTAAAAACTAAGGATACATTTTACCAATTTTCAACCCCTCCTTGGCCATCTTGAACTAAGCAAAATACTTCCCATTTGGCCTCAAAAATGATATAATACTATGTCTTATATTGTTATTTATAGAGAATTATGTCAATCAGTTTATTTATAATTATCAATCTATTAAACTGGGTCACACAAAAAGCATCAATGATGAATAATGATTGAAAACTAAACAAGTACAGTATTATTTTGCATCGAATTTTTTCAAAAGGACTATTATTGTATATAAGAGACTGTAATGCAGAACAAACTCCTTCTGTACTCACAGAACAATGAAAGTGAATAAAATGTAAATTTAGTTTCATTTAACCATAGCTTAAATTTATAAATAAAAACAAAATATAAGCAATGAGTCAATAGATTTGTTTTAAAGATTTACATTAAATGTTAAATATAAACAAAAGTAAAAATTCCATAAAATTAATGGCAAAATGGCAATAATAGCAAGGATATTTATTACAGCAAAATTAATTATTTTCCATTTTCATCCTGATCATCTAGATAATAACTTGTCAGTCATTTTGACAAGCAATTAAAATATTGTGGTTAAGAGTAAAAAAAAATTAATTAATTCAAATAATATTCAAAAATTGATTGAATTAATAATTAGTTTTTATATATTTGTCTCGTTTGGCCTAAACTATAAAACAATAAGATTTGGGGAAATGGATCGAAGAGTAAAAGCCATTCATAGCGGTGAACGAATGTGGCGTAGGATTTGTGTCAAATGTATTGACAACATTTTGGTTTACCTCAATAAATATTTTATGTGCTCAACATCTCATGCACTCCGCCCTTAACTCTGTGTTCTGTTTTGGGTGTGGAGGAGATGAGAGAACATGAAGAAGAAGAGAGAGAACAGAAATGTGTGGAACGTGTAGTCAGTCTATGAAGTCTATGAGAGTATCAGTCTATGAGTGTATTGAGTGTATGAGTCTATGCATGTATAACACGATCGAAGCACACGAAGCAAGTTCTCTAACTTTATGCTCAAATAATTACAATACCGATGCATACGATGCAAGACTGATATAACCGACAACTTTTACAAATTAGTTCTAAACTATTGTATCATATTTTTCCATTAATTTTCGTTTTTGTAATTATTATAAATTTTTTTCATTCATTTATTTTTTCTCCGAAACAAACTATTAGTCTATTTCTAACTTAGATTTGAGTTTACTTTTTTCAAGCGAACCATTTTGTGGTAAAGCAAACAAAAAGAGTACACATTTCTGTTTATCTATCACTTAAACTCATTAAATGTTTTGTTTGTAAATAAAATACAATACAAGAGAATAATATATGGATTTCTATACGATTACAGTATTATTAAAGAATTTTTTATTATAATATTTTTCTATAATTTCATATATTTTCTAATTCATTGTCAATAAATATCAAAATAGTTGTCAAACTTTATTTCAAAAAAGGATTAGCTTTTCATACTGTAAATGAGTTGAACGTTAACTGACATTACATGAGTTGCAGGAAATAAGGCAATGAATATGAGTGGAAGATAATAATTAGATTTGCTCACTATTATAATAACCAAGGTTTATGTGTTTAACGAGAGTAATGAAGTAATTAATAGATTTATTAGGGGTTGTAAACTGTATTAGTGTTTGGATTTAAGAAAAGGAGAATATTAGACAAGTTTTCGGTTATTTTTTATATTCCACCCGCGCACACATATTTTTATGTAAACCCATTTTTTGACATTAGATTATATTAAGCACTTTTTTTAATAAGGATAATCCATGTCCAAGATATAAGTACTTCAATGGAAAAGACATTTCACCAATAAGTTGGGTCAAAACAAAAGTAAAGAAATTCCACAAAAAGTCCATTCCTTTCAACTTTATCGGTAAAATACGGCTAATTTGCCAATTTGTGCACAGGCTCATTTGGAAATTATACAATTCTGGGTCTATACTAATTGGAAACATTATGTGATTTAATATTTTCAGATAAGCTTTTGTGGATTATTGTAAACTATAATTCATAGAAAACAGTGAAAACAGTGAAACAGATTGTTTGTATTGAACAATAAAGCGATCTATGCCTGCATTCACTTACCTCTCTGTTTCTCCTTATGCTTGAAAGCCATTGATGGAGTGGTGCGATAGTTGCTGTCACTTTGGTCTCACCCATCAACAAATATCATGAGTAAATCAATTTATTGATCTGAATGCGAAAATAGTAATAAATAAAATTAAAATTGTTGTTAATATGATTTTATTCAATAGTTAACTATTAAATAGAAGAATTGAAACTACATAGAGCATAGTTTTCTCTATCATAATCCAGACTACTTTCCTTTACATAAACTAAACTTCACTTAAACTGATCACTCAAGTCATCATTTTTATGTAAATCAAAGAAACAAAAAAATATAAATAATAAATAAAATACTGTATATTATTATTCCTATTGCTTATTAACAAATCATTTCAACAAAGCTTTGAACAGAAAAGAAAGTAATATTAAGACTAAACGAGTATAACATCAATATAACTAATGTATATGAATGAGAAGTTTTCCCACATTTAGTCTATTTCTCTATATTTTTCATATTTTCAATCTTCGATACGTCCAACGCATGACAAGAAAACATTAGATATAATTTGATGAAACCAACAGATTTCGTGAGATTTCAAAGGAGAAAAATGGTATAAATATATTATTTTAATTATGTTCTCTCACTTTCAATACAGTATTTTCTATTCAAACTTATAAGTCGATTGAACAGGAAATCTAACTTTGGTTCTAATGATTCTAATGAATCAACAAAACGATAGCTATTATAACCAATAAATTAATTCATATTAAGGGTTACTCTAATGAATAGAAACCGAAATATATTAACAATATTAACAATATTAACAATAGGAATGTAAGAAAAGATAATTGTCATCGAGATATAGCTCTCGAATAATAATCTAATCACTCGTTTAAAAGTTGAAGGCGTTTTCAATTCTTCATTCATTCTAACCAAATGATTGCCATTCAGTGCAAGCAATAGTAAAACACTGAAACAGTAATACATTTATTAATTTATTCGACATTGAGCTTAGCCGAGCTCATTTCACCCATCAGTTCAAAAGATTGACGGAAAGACAGATAGAAATCTATATTTACTTTTCATAATCAAAATAATACACAATTCTGTGGTTAACTGTTCTTATCGTTGACAATACAATTCTGTAGCTCTTCTGTAACCGACAATCCATTGGAACTACAGTTTTGTATGCATTTTGTAATAATCTGTTATCAATAGGTTTTTGTTGCAAATTATTTTGAAAATCGGTTTAAAAAAGAAATTCACTTTTGTTGTACAGTATTTATCAGTTGATTCGTATTGTATTGAATAGAAAGGAAATATTGTATTCATTCAATTGGTTTCTATATAAAGTGGGAAACCTTACGAAGAATATGATAACAAAAGTGAGTGAAACTAACGCAATGACACATCACTAATGAGTTGCGATCTCTGCAAACAAGACTAATACCTCTCTGACGGCCAAAAATTTAATATTAGCTAAAAGTATGTGTTTATTAAGAAAATGGCGAAAAAAATTCAATTGCAAATCAGAGCTAACTGTGCGAACAAAAGTAGACAATCATACATAGCATGCATATACGCAGAACAGTTTTGTGAAAACAGTGTTACAGTATGTCTATAATCTGTCATTTGATTGTCTTTCCGGTCTATACAGTATTTCCTAACAATTTCTACTTTAGATAAAAATACTTATCAAACGAACAATACATCTATCGATACATATAATTGAGTTTTGGATTCCTTTAAGAGACGAAACAATAAGAGAGCGAATATTTGTTGTGATTCTTATGAAAATTCTTTAAGAACTGAACTTTTAGTGACGAAGCGATAACTTATGGGATATAAAGAAAGAGTTGGTCTGAATATGTGAAGCACTGGTATAGCACTGGAAATGACTTACCATTTATGAAATGAGTTGGTCTGCGATCTGTGCTCTGGTAGGAGAGGACGGCATAAAAGTGACGGCAAATAACAGAAACAGAAGAAAAGAAGAGAACAACAAATTGTTTGTAATGAACGCCTGGCCTAACACTATAGAGCAGGTATGGTATGGTCGAGTGAGACTGTGGTGAATAATGTGTCACACATTTACCTGTTTTCACAACAACTCTAAACTAAAGCCAATTGTATTTACTGTTTCATAGCATGTAATCCAAGAGTTTCATAATCTATATGTTGTGTCGCCAATGACGACAATGCCATTGCAATGCATAGTACAGAGCATTCAATACTCAATACATCTTTTGCAGTGCACAGTTAGCACTGTTAGCCAACTTTCACTCTAAACAGTTATGTTAAACATGTTGTACTCTATCGGCAAATCAATGGCACGAGTGTTACGTTCCTCACACATGATTCCCATCGCCTGTTAGTACTAATGCTAATAATTTGCTTCAATTAATTCATTACCGCATATTTGGCTTCATTTGTAGTATTATTATAACTAATTATTGCAAACAAAACGATTTATGGCTATATTTATTATAATTCAATTATATATTCAGCTCTCTTACGATAATTAATATCCTTGATACTTTTTTTTTGAAAGAATAACTTATAGATTGAGAACAAATAAAAAGTTTATTTACAATACCTTTCATTTTTGTTTTCCATATCGTTATAATTCAATTGAGTACAGGATTTGTGTTCAGACATATAGTACTAAAACATATAAAAAGCTAAACTAATAAAGTAAATGCTTTTACGCCAATAAATAATTATAATTTATTAACCATTTGATACTCTTGTCTCTCACATACAGTTCCAGATCGCTATCTATCGTACTGTAAGAAAATCGATTCCCAACCTCAAGAATATTCTGGATTCCACCGAATCATTCGCATCAATCAACTTATATTCAAATCAGTTATATATCTGTTATATTCTCTAAGAATTTTTATTATCAGATCATTTCATATTCATATTCTAGCAAATTGTGAGTAAACAGGCACAATTGAAGCTTCAGCCGACAATTTGTTCAGTAGTCAGGTTCGGAATCATTTTGGATCCTGTGTTGCAATTAATAAGTTTGCAAAATGTTATCAGATTTTCTATATTATCACAAAATTGTCGCCGAAATGAGTTATATCCAGACCATATTTGGGTTCAAATTTAATTTACTAATGTTTTACTCGAAATTTAAATCTTTTATTTGTTATCCAACATGTTTTTGACTCAACTCATTAGCCCTACTCAGAAATTCCAAAGTTATCGCGTCTCAAACCACATTGGTCGACCTTGCGCATCGATAATTATATGAATCGAAATTCTGTTTAATTCTTAGCAAATTCTGTGAAATTGAATGAAAGTTAAGTTAAATCTTAATTATTTTATTTCAATCGAAAAATTAATTCAAAGCCAGAAATACAGAATAATTGTATAATTCAACCAAACATTCAATAATTCATTACTAATTCTCATTCAAATAATTCTTTTAACGATTACTGCAGTAATATTTAATTTCTTAAAAGTGTACTGGTGTATTGATGCTATTATCCTAGTTATCCTGGACATGTACCATTATTTTCATGCCCTTTCCGCTGTCAAACGTTTCGAATGCTTTGACGACTTCGTTAAGAGTGAAATGATGTGAAACCAAAGGCTTTACATTAAGTTTGCCTAAAATTCAGTTAAAATTATTGAATTATTTACAGTATATCTCAAATAATCAGAAATAAATTGAGAATTAATGCATAATTTTAATGAAATCAATGTATTATTATTGAGATTATGATAAATACCGGAAGCAATCAGAGCGTTAGCCAACGGAAAGCTGTTATGAAAATAAGTATATTTTAAATGAAAATCAAATTCAACTGAAATGCTTTTGAATACCAATTAGTGTATCGAAAGATTCCTCTGATGTCAACCTCTCGGAGTGCTGTTTCCGATATAGGAATAGTGACCTCTGAGGGTCCCAGACCTACGAGCACTGCTTTGCCACCACTTTGGGTCAAAAGCATTGCCAATTTGATGCTCGACTGAACTCCAGTGCATTCAATCGACGCGTTAGCTCTGCCGCCGATCTCTTGCTTTACATTCTCCACATTCTGAAGATCAGTAAGCTTTGGATTGATCAGGATCGTTTTATCTGCGCCCATCTCTTTGGCCACTTTGAGTCGTTCGGCGTTTATGTCTATAATTAGATATTATTTTTGTTTCAATTCATTAAATCCAATAAATTTTTAACCAAAACCTGTGATAAATATTTTTTTGGCGCCAAACTCCTTGGCCACCAGGATATTGACCAAACCAATAGGACCTGCGCCACATATGAGTACAGAATCTCCAATTGTTATTTTAGCTCTTCTGCAAGAATGGACAGCCACTGCCATCGGCTCTATTAGCGAACCCTCTTCATCGGTCATGTGCTCATCGATTCTGTCATATCATAGGAATAATAGAGAATAGAATACATACATACAGTATATACAAATTGAATATCAAATTGAATTTGGAAGGTATTCTATAGATTGAGCATGTCTATATGTCGCATTGCTTATGATCTACGTAAAACTCATAGTCATAAATGACGGAAAATCATAAATTTTGAAAAACACCCAAATTTCTGATAATATTATATTTTATAATATTTTTTACACTTTATTCAATGTTAGTCTTTTTAGTGATAAAATATAGTTGTTTAGTTGTAGGAAGAATACACTACTAGTACAGGTTCAGTTTTTATCATTTTTTCATAGCATTATAGTCACTGCCATATTCTGGATGAATTGTTAGTAAGGGTAATTTTTTTGAGAAACTTATTAATTAAACATGTTATGATAAATGTGAATATGTTTCTAGGTCTTATTCAGATGACAATTAAAAATCAAAATTTTCATGATTTTCCATTTTTCATGCTCATAATCTTGTTGATTTTTATTATTAAAAGGGATAAACAAACAATAAAATAGTACAAAATAATAGATATCTAATTAAAAATCTACATTTAGTACAGTAGGGGAAGAAAGTGTATGTTCAAACTCGAGTCATAAGAAAGATTATAACTCCAATCACATGAATGATCTAATCTATAATTCTTGTCTGTATTGTACAAACAAATAAAACAAAGAATTTTAAAGCAATAAAAAGCAAAGCAAGCCTTAAAGTAGTTGCTTGTATGTGAAAAATATGTCAGTCCATGTGCTTGTCTAGGAATGCAAACGAGCAGATATTAAAACATTGGACGCATTACTGCATTAATTCGTGTTTATTAGTAATCAAATATAATTATCTCAAATGAATACAAAATCTGATTTAATGAATATTCTAATGAAGTTTCAACACTTGGTTTCATTTTATTATTATTCATAACACGATTAATAGTAATGAATCGACGATAAGTACATTATATATTATACAACCCTGGTGCATTCCTTCTTATTTAGCTTAGCCACATTGTATTTTCCGATTAAAACAAATTGAATTTTTTAAGGCTTCAGAAGTCAATAAAATCCATCCAAATATTGCATATATAGTATTACACCTAAAAACCGGTAACGAATATTAAAGATAATTTCTGCACACAATTCCTCAGCTTTACAAGCATTATCTGAAAGTTAGAATTTAAAGATTGCTTAACAAAATTCTGTAACCACCCGGAACCAATTGTTCGATTTTCAAATAAAATTATTCCAAATCTTAGAGATTAATTGAATTTAAAGATTTTGGCATTCATTCAAATAAATTAATTATATTTATAAATTTGATAAAGACCTGAAAATACTCGCTCAGTTCAATATAAACAGGGTGCTCCATTCAAATTTTACCTGACTATAATTATTAAGAAAGGTTTGGAATCATATAACTTGTGTTTACTATGACTGACATTCAATGACAAACTTTTTGAACTTATTCTTATCGAACGAATTCGATATTGAAATCAATATTCAATAAGAAAAATAGATTCAGGATCAAATAGAAGTACTCACTTGAAGCAAAAATCGGAATCAAATTTGAAATATCTTCTAAGGGTTCCATTCACTGGTGGAGTTCCGTGACTGCAATCAAATGAACAATCGATTCGTTGATTAGATTACAATAAGTATTACTTAATTATCAAATCATTTGAATTGATTTAAATTATTCTTAAGTTTATTTCAATAAATTATATGACAATTAAATAATGAAATGACAAACCACTTGACGTGAGGGCACAGATTGTAAGATCCCTTTTTGCAGAACGAACAGAGACGACAAGGAATGGTCGGTTCGACAGCAACTCTGTCCCCAACTTTCAAGTGGTCGACCCCTTCTCCGAGTTCTATCACTTCGGCACAGGTTTCGTGTCCCAGAATCAATGGTTCCTTGAGCACAAAATGAGCAATACTACCATGCTTCCAATAGTGGTGGTCTGACCCACACAGTCCAACGCATAATGTCTTCAAAATCACTTCTATATGTGTTTTATATAAAGATATTTTAGATTTTATTTTATAAATGTATTAAACAAACCATTAAAACCAGGCTTTTCTGGCATAGGTGTCGGTTCCACTCGAAGATCGAGCACTTTGTGCAGAACAGCTGACAAATTAGTGGACATAATGTTTTGTCAATTGATTTGTTAACCAAATGTATTGTAAAGTATGGGAAGAAATATAAATTATATAATTATATAATTGCTTGAAATATAATCAATACGACTGTAATCGCCAAATATCGGTGCGAACTGACAGATGTGGCGAAAGGGGGGGAAAACGTTAGGCTTTCTATACGTTTTCAATTGAATTAAATAAATTCAAAGATATTTAAGCCTTGAATTCAATTAATAATGAATTCTTTTCACGTCTTTTATGATTCATTTGTATATATTTATTGATTAGTTAACAAAAGCCTTGAATTGAACTCAAGTTTTTGTCATTTCAATCGATTCATCAAAATTTTCAGAGGTCGGCACTGGGGTCGTCAAGTTATGTCCAAGAAGGTCAGCACATGGGAGAGGTCAAGCATTGTTTCTTAAGTCAATAAATTTTGTTCCGTTCAGTCATTTGTTTGTGTTTTTGTTCAAAATTATTGTTCAAAAACATATCTTTTAAAGGCCTTCGAAATGTTAAGACCCAGACCTTTGCCGACCCCTTAAACTTGAGAATGTTTTCAGACAGAAAATCCCCATTGAATTGAAATTTGCCAGAAGCCCTCCTCCAAGGTCTTGACGTGAACACAAAATTAAGCGATTAAATCATTTTTACTTTATTTCTGGTAAATATTCGACAGAATTCAACTAAGCTGATCGGAGATTATTAATTGAACCTGGTCAAAATAGATAAGTTTCAACATTAAGATTAAAACCAATTTTTAGTTTTAAATCCGCTCTGGTTCATTTAATCTCAATTGCAATCTAACCGAACAGATAAGGATTTTGCTCTTATCTGTTCGCTTAGATTGTAATTGAGATTAAATGAACCAGAGCGGATTTAAAACTAAAAATTGCTTTCAATCGTTTCCTATTTCTGGGCTAAACGTCCCAAATATTGCACATTATTTTCCATAGATTTGTCAGATGCCAAATAAATCTAATTTTGTTCTTTTTTGGAGTTTTTCAAACAATGTAGTTTAATGACAAAAGATGGCGCTTCCGATCCATTGGTGGCAATCAATTATTATCTATTGGCCAATAATTCATATAAGCAAGGCGTATTTATTATTAATTTTTTAATTCAATACATATTACAGAAGAGGGGGTCGGGCGCAAACACCTCATCTTTTTTTTTGTAAACGAGAGCTATCTGACCCAGAAGCATTTGATTAACTTCTACTTTTAACATAAACTAACCTACTCACTTGTCAGCTCAAATCAGTCAAATCGGCCACATTTGGCCAAAATGAGTTGGATGAATTTGTTGGAATGTTCCATTTGTTTTCTACCCTGGTTGTCTAATGTAAAGTGATTTGTAATTAATATTTATTGTAAGATATTACGCAAATATAGTCATTGTTAAGGAATGCAAACAATTGCTGACTTTGAACACCAGTTTCCGCACTTTGTTTTGTTATCAATAATTCGATAATCTTTTTCCGTAATTGAAGTCTAATTATAAATATATTGAGTCTTTATTATAGTCTAAACTTGTTGTTCACCATATTTGTGCAGACATTGTGTAGAATTTCGAGACCAGGGATGTTGAGATTTGAGTCATTAGTTGAAAATCTAAAAATAATAATAATTCAAAGTTGGAAAAGGGTCTGAATCTTATTGGAACTGGTATTTGATTGGACACCTACTGTAGTATAGCAATAAAGGCATCATTAATGACAAAGTCTTTTATTACTCGAGATTTTGTTAAAATTTGTCGCCAATTAAGTAAATAAATACAATTTAAAACGTTGTCAGTTTCATAATTGAGCATAAGCCGGGTGAAACACATGATTTTTGCCAACTATGTAAGGAATTAAACAATTTATTCCAGGCAATTACTTTGTTTGGCGAATGTATACTGGGTCAGGGTTTCAAATATTTTTGATGCTTTAAAATAACTTGAGACCAAAAAATGGATAAAAGTTGAGATAAGACTGCAAATGCTCAAGGTCTATGATGTGACCCAATTGTATGGATTAAATAAAATTAATATATGTTCTGAAATACAATCCAATCCTTAATATACTGTATATCGAAATGTTTAAGATTTATTTTATTATTTAACGTATTGAGTGATTCCGGGCTAAATATATAAGTTGCAGAAAATTTTTAAATTCAGGTGCCATCAGATAACCTTGTTCTCTGAGGATAAGTTAGTTCTGGAAATATATCACAGATTTCGGCGGAATATTAAGCGATAAGAAAAGATAATATCAGTTGAAATATCATTTGTATAAAATCTTGTATTATCTGGAAATTGAGATTAAATTAAAATTATTGAATGAAATCTTATAGCAGTGTCACATATACCGCAATCCCCGCAAACAAGTGCACGACAACCACTATAAACGCGAATAAATTTACATTATTTGAATTTAGTCTACAATGAAGTTTGGTTTTCAACGGAAAACAGTGTCAACTCATTTATTTAACCAATAAAATACTCCACTAACCAAAAAATTAATAAAAAAAACCAATTATTAATGAAAGGCTTTCGACTAAAAATTCCTAAGAATATAAAGTTCAAAAAACTTTATCTTCGTTTTCACAGTATTCCAATATTTTTGTAATTTTCTGTCAAATAAATAAAAATTGAAAAGAAATTACAATTAAATGATAAGAATAGGCATAATATTCAATATTTTCATGTTTAGCATAAAATCCATTACAATATTCGAATATAGAATGAAATATTTCAAGGTTCATAGTAGAAATTTATAAAGGCATGTAGGTGACTGCATGGAATAATGGTAAGCGATGAAGTTTTTGCTATACCGGGGTCAGTATCGATAAAACAATGCAAACTTCAATCCCTGACAATCATAATCTGAACAATTTTATTGATTATATTGTTTATTCAAATGAATATCTATGAACATATGAACACAAATCGCATTTGCGTTATCTCTGGTTGAAAGCACTGGTATTTGATTTAATGCTAAAAAGTGCCAAAACAAGTGCTTTAATGCATATCTGTTTGAAACTAACATTCAGTACGAAGTGTACGACTGGTGTCAGCGCTTCTGCCAATTGTTGTGCATTGCGTCGCCACTGAGTTCGACGCTTAGGATTGATCCAGATAACTGACTTGTGAGCTATAAATTGCTTTGTTAGCAGTGCTCCGGTTAGTTTTGGATTTTATAATTGAAGCGTTCTATTCGTTAAAATGATTTTGCAGACGACTCGAATTATTGCCTTGGTTGTTCTCTTTGCCGGTAAATCAATCATTTTATTCATATTCTTCACTGAATAACACTTCACTCTTAATCAGAGTCTTATCTATAACTTATTTATAAGACTCGTCAGCTCTTACTCTAAATTAATACTCATTTAAGTTATATTCAATTCTAAAATAAATATTAAAAATGATTTTCAATTGGTTTTATAAGTTTTGGGGAAAAATTGAAAATAATTTTTTAAAATGAATGCATTAAATATAACACAATTTAAAGCTTCAAATATGAGGTATAGAAATGTGCTTTTGTGCATCCATTTGATTTGAAAACAAGCAGGGTAACACTTTACTATATGCAGGATAACACTAATCAGTAAAGCTATTTTGAAATAATATGAAAACAATAGAATGAAAGCTATATTAATATTTAGTCGACTTTTTCTGAATTTAATTCTCCAACGTCTGACTAATTCATATGTGTCTGACTCAATGTTAGCCAAAATAAATGTGTTGACACAATTGTCAAAAATAACTTTATTATAATTCAAGAAACAAATTGACCCCAATTTTAAAGTAACTAAAACTTAAGTTATTTTAATTTTCATATCATTTAATTAGAAAGAAAACCAAATTTAATACATCTTTACTGAAAATCTCAATTAAAATTAAAATTAAATATAAGTGAAAACAAGTCAAACATTGCTCTTATAATCACTGCTTTGAAAAGTTATTTAGTTTAAGAATATTCTAATTTTACGCTTATTTTAACGTTATTTCAAATAATAATATTTTGTTCAAAACTACAGAAACATATTTCGTTGGTGTCGTTCCCTTATATTTGTTACAAAAATGGTATAAAAGATTGTCTTCACATGTTTTGCCCTTTTCTAACGAAGAGGGAGACCACGAAAGGGCATCCCTATCATCCAATGCCATAATCCAGGTTCTGCTGCAATTCGGTGGAGGAGTACTGTTCGCAACGGTATTCACGCATTTGATTCCAGAAATTAAAGAAAATTTTGAAACTTATTTGAAAAGCAATGAATCGATATTCAAGACCAACAGTGAGACCGATGAGGAGAAGGCATATGAAATACCTTACGTAGAGATCGCTATTTGCGGCGGATTTTTCCTCATATTCCTCGTCGAAGAACTGATGCACTGCTGTCTCAATCGATTCCATGAGCACCAGAACAAACACAAGAACTGCTATAACAGAGATTTGATGAACCGGTGCTCTAATCTGTGTTCAGACACGCAGGAAAATCACAGCCAAACAGAATCCAAACCATTTTCCAGCGCTTATGTCAATTATGGCGCCGACATGTCCTCTGAGTTGTCGGCCAAACGAACCTCTTTTGTCAATTCAAGCAAAATTTCGACCGTTTGTGGAACGACTGCATCCAATTCCAGAGCAACTGTGCATACATTGGACAGAAATGAAAATAACACTTCAGATGAACCGAACAAATGGTTTATGTTTTTGCGCGGATTTGTCCTAATATTCGCATTTTCTGTTCACTCCATATTCGACGGACTGGCCATTGGCTTACAAACAAAGATATCTGATCTGTGGTCAATGTTCTTCGCCATTTCCGTTCACAAACTGGTCATTGCATTTGTTGTGTCGATGCAATTGTTCGATCAGTCGAACCGAATGTTTTTGGTGGCCATACATATGGCACTGTTCGCTCTCATGTCTCCCATCGGTATACTCATTGTCATATTGAGTGAGAATTCACTTCTTACTGAACAGACAGAAAGTAACCCGCTCGTAATAGGACTGACATCTATAGCAACGGGTACTTTACTCTACATTGTGTTCTATGAGATCCTCCAGAAAGACCGGTGCGAACGCATATCTGGTTTCGTTCAGTTCCTCTCTATTTTGGTTGGCTTTGGAGTTATGCTAACAATAAATATCTTATTCTCAGAATAATTATTATCTTTTTTCATATTATTCTTATTCTGTAAACAATTTCATAATTTATTTTCAATTATCTGTGATTTCGTTCAGACATTTATTTATTTAGAATAATATTTGTAATCCAAGGATATGTAAAGCAATGCAAGTTTACCAAAGTTGGTAGGATACTTGCAAGTATTGTTTACCAAAAATAATTAGGTTATCGACGCTTATGAATAAAAAACAAAATATTGATAATAAATGTTTCGATAACTCAATGATTTATTTATATATTTAAAGCGATTAATAGTATAAATAAAGTTAAAATTGCAGTTAATGTTGTCATTTACGGAATTGAGAAAGGACATTTCTGAAAATGGGTTCCAATATAAAATATGCTTAAACTTGAAATCAATAGAAATATTTTTTTTATAGATATGACACTGTGAACAGTCTTGCTATGTGTTCCAGTATAATATGCTTCATTCAATGAAACAAGTCGGATCATTTAATTAATTTTATCAGAAAGTGTGAGAAAATTATGTTTAAAATATAATTTCGTAAACATATAGTATTGATATAAACATATAGTATATAATATAACTACAGTTTAGACTGTATTTAATGTTTTGAATATAAATATAAGCAATGAATGAAATATAAGTGAATTATGAAGTTATCCACAACTGATCAATGTTTTGAGCGAAACCCTTTCAGTGCTCATAATCTGAATACTGTTAAGATTTATAAGAAATTATATTGAAATTAAAAATATTTACAAAATATGTTTCTCAGAATATGATTGAAAATTGCATTATAATCGAGGTATTGATTGATATTATTTGAAGAAATTAATATTTGTCTTCTGTAGGAAAATGACTGTGAATTCCCTACTGATTACGAGTTCGACGAAAGAATATTTTTATTCTGTAGAATATTATCAATAATGTAGCCATGATCAATTGATGATAACTTGCAAGGAATACTTGTATGGAAGGCTAATCTTTTATTTGATTGCTATTTATAGTGAATCCACTCTTCATTATTTGATACTTTATTCTTAAGACAATCACAAGTTGTCTACTAGTGATGTGCAAGGTAGGCCGAGAGAGGGCTATATGGCTAATTTTTACTTACAACTCAAGAGGTATATGCAGGGGTAAAATGGTGGACAAAAAAATGATAGATTTGGGCCAAATTCGACCTATTTTTGTGAAATTTTGCTTAATTTAGTAGAATTTAAGATAATTTTTACCAAAATTCGGTCAAAACCAGCCATTTTCGATAAACAGCCGGGGTGGGGGTAGGCGCACGCCTTAATTCAGCAGACATTTGGTATATTTGGTACCTTGCACATCACTAAATAAGACAATAGGTTTTTTACAGTCGCTTATGTTTGTGTAGATAAGTAGTTGCCTTCAAAATACGATAATAAGTTTGTGTTTGAACAAGATTGTTACCCACACCGAATTTTAGTTCCACGAATGCATTTCAAATGCATTTCAAATTAAATAAATTATTTACAGAATTATAGAAAAATTGTAAATATTATTGTATTTTATTTCAATAATTAAGTTTACATGAATTTTGTGACAAAATGATTGCTCGATTAAGTTTCAAATATTTCAAAATCTTTGTTAATACCAAATATTACAGTTGATTCCAAAATAACAATATAACCCAGGGATGTGCAAGTTTAGCAAACTTGAGAGTAAGATAGAGGTAAAATTTGTGGGCAATGAATGTTACAATTGAGGTAAAACACAACTGGGGTAATTTGATGGCATCAAGCTCATTTAAGACTATATGCTATGCTATATGGAGAGCTTTCCGATTTGTTTTTGAGTTTAGAGTCGATTATTCAGATTAATTGTCGTACAATTATGAGGGTATGTGACTTATGACTGCCTTGCACATCTCTTATATAGTCGGATCAATTATTATTTATGTTTAAGTAATTCTTATTTTTAGTCAAATTCTTGATAACTTTTGAGATAATTGAAAAAGAAACCTGTAATCATCCTGGTCATCCTCTAATGTTTGGTCAGTTGTTTACAGATTGTCTACACTTTTGGAATAAGAATAGCAAACATATGAATACAAAACTTGAATTAAGAGAAACTTAATTAAGAAATATATAATAAAGCGCTGAAAACATTGATATTTATAAAGAAATATAAGAATTAAATAATGAAGAGATCGTATAATAAATACAAAACCTATTTTTGATTTTACTTTACATTATATGTGCAAATAATACAATACTTTTTATTGCTTTTGAATACTTTTACACTTAATTGAGTAAAATTGATGTCAAATAAAAATTATTAAAAAATTAAAGACCTTTTCTGTTGTACTCTTAACTAAAACAGTTTAAACATATTTTTTTATTGAGAATTATATCCAAAAGCTTTCCAATTGAAACAAATGGCCCCAAAATCAACCGAAAACCAAACTGAACTGAACTGAACTGTACTGACAAACTTTGAACTATCAGTTAATGAATTTATACATTAACACAAACAAGAACATTTTTGTGTCCCGACTCAAAACCTTTTTTGATTGCAAATTCGAATTTTAAGAAATTTGGCCTATTTTTTGATCCGCGAAACCAATTGTGTATTTGAACTCATGTTTAGAGTTAGGCTTCAGTTTTACACGACTCACAACATTGGTGTTTGTAGTGAGCGATTCGGCACATGTTTAGCGTTTTGGCTGCACTGCAGTGCTTGGATGTGTCCACACATTTGTCTATACAGTAGTGTTCAATAAGATTATGAAATTATTCAATATTTCAGTTTATTATCTCTAAAAAGGCTTACTTTGATTGCAGTTATCATTAGTGCACGACTGCATTACTTCAGGTTTGGGTTTATCTTTACAGGCATTACTGGCCGGTTCGGCAGAATTGAACCAGACACATTGAATGACACGCGTTTGGAAGCCTTCTTCACCACAATTAGCATTACACTAATCAATGAAAAATCAATTATTTAAAGAACGGATCTTAAGATCTCATATACTGTATAATAATATACTGTATTTCAAAAGTAATGTTATATTAATTGAAAATATCTTTTGATTATATTCTTATCAATTGCTGTAAAATATGATTCAATGAAGAACTACTTGAAAATTATAGATATCAGACAATCCTTTTCATATTCGAGTTGAAACCATTTTTATACTTCTCCTATATCTGCAAGTCTTAGCCGGAATCTACTATTTTATCTGAATTGAATGGAATGCCCTTTAAATTGATCCTTGCTATAATCCTGATTAATATTACACTTTGAGTCCACAATAGTTCGGAGTTTATTACAAAAATAGCTGAACTCTTGAGCAGAATGTTTGTATGTCTGGCATAAGTGCCGACCAGTTGTATAATAAAGCCATTACAGACCTGAGACCAGTCGCCTGTAATCCAAGTGCCTTCACATAAATCATTAACGCATTCCTTTTGAGCGATTGGTTTTGGTTGTGATTGGCATCGGTTTGGATCCAAAAGCGTTCCATTATTTAGAGCACATCTGACTTCCCTGTGCTGTACACCGATTCTCAAGTCTAAGCATTTATTGCACTGTAAGACAGAATTTAATATAAATTAAATCAATTATTAATAATATAAATATTTGAAGACTTACTTCAGACCACTGACCGGTTTGCCAAAACGGACAGTCAGGTTCTCCACAATTGCGTATTGTTTCTGGAGCTAAGAGTCCGGCGTCCATACAGAAGGAGTTCTCTATTGTCTTCGAGACGTTCTCATAGATGACATAGCATTGAGTGGCCCTTACCTTAAGACACAATTTGTTAGAACTATAGCTCATATGAATCGTAAGTTTTGTATTCATTTGCAGAGACAACGGTCAGGTATAAGCACTGGATCTAACTGGAGATGTATGCAAAAGCCTATGCGTCAAAACCGCATCCGAGTCAGTTTGAATATCCCGTCCCATATCTAAGCCTTATCGGAATCCCAAGGTATGAATTGGATGTTCAGCACTCACTCCCTCTCTATCTCCTGACGATTGTCATCCCGAATATTAATCTTATAATGAAATCAATTTACTTGATATCCAGTTCCCCCACAGGGAACAGTACAAATAGACCACTCAGTGGTCATCCAATCGAACTTCAAATTGTCTGCATTTCCTTTGCCTAACATAAAGGTATTGGTCGACAGATTGTCGTCGATCTTATGGACATTTGATTGGATGCTATCGTTATGTTTGGACTCGAATTGTGAATCGTTAGAAAAGGCGTCGAAATTATTGATTTGAGATTTTGTTGATTTGTTGAGATCTGTTAGCAATTTCTGCAACTGTGAGACTGAGTCCTCTTTATTGGCGTCTCTTCTAAACAATTCCTCCGAATTGTCTTTGTTTTCATTCTCTGTCCTGTCGTTCGCATAATTTTGATCTACAGGTTCTTTATCCCGATTCCCATAATTCACTTCAAATGTATCCAAATGTTGATTATTAGCATTGATGGGAGACTCTGCTGAATACGAGTCTTCATTCGGTTGTTCCGAATCTTTTTTAATATTTTTTCGCCGACGATATGCGCGCTTAGGCTTAGCTCTCATTAGAATTTGCTTTTTATTAATAAATCCGTTGATTTTGTTCTGCGATATGTCTTCACTCCTATCGGCTCTCTCTTCAGAATTGATGACAACTTTTCCGAAATCATAATTATTTGTTCCGATCTTTGATCCAAAGCTGTGTCGCTCCACAGTCTTGTCTTCTTCTGATCCCGAAAGACCTCTAATTTTCAGATCAATGCTATGAAATGTCCTGTTATTCCAACTGCAAGTATAAACACCCGAATCATATATTTGTGTATTCTTTATTCGGAGAACATTTTTTGCCGTCATTTTAAGCCTTTTATTCAACACTATATTTGTGTTATTTCTCATCCAATTCGTGTGATTCGAGTCTTTGTCGGTCTTCCGTCGGGGACATCGCAGGCGTACGAGTGTGCCGGCGATGACAATGGCCTCCCCGTTCACCCGAAGAGATATTCTTTTCTTCGATTCTTTTTGGAAAAACAAATTTTCGTCGATTTTATTGGAATCGATGTTATTCTTGGACTTATGGATCACTTTTCTCAGTTCTATCATTGGATTTCGGCATTGCTTTGAATTACAAGTCTTTATAGCTTTTGGTCTCTTTTTGGGACATTTAGTCACTGATTGTTCCACTATTTGACCGAAAGCTAATTCTATTGATATATTTGCAGAGAAATCATTGAAACAAATATTCAATACATTGTTCGTTCAATTCCTACCTTTACTACATTTCAATTTCCTGGTCTTCACTCCTCCGCCACAACTTCGAGAGCACTAATCCAATAGAATTGTAATAACTATTAGAATAATAATTAATAGTATTTATAAACCGATCCAAACCTGAGTCCACGGCTCGGCCTTCCATTGCGGCGCACAATCAAAGACATTGCAAAACTGTTTGGTTCTGGGCATCTGTTCCTCGCACTGATGGTTGGGCACAGCGATTGTGTTGGCCGTACCTCTGGTCACCTCATGAACGCACTGGACTTCGCGGGTCTGGACTCCACCGCCGCATGATTTGGAACAAATGCCATATTCAGTGACATTCCATCTGAATATGGATTTGTATTTATTTATTCTTATTTTGCTTATATTGAAACCCATATACTCATACCTGGGTGGACAGGGATGGTCATTGCAGGTGCGCGTGAATGAATCGGGCTTTTTATCGATGTCACACAAATATGGATTCACTACCGACTGATCCATATCTTTGACACAAAGTATAATCGACTCCTGAGTGCCTGAAAATTGAGTATATTTTATAGTATTTCTAAACAAACTCTTTGTGTCCTCTGATTACCGCCCAAACAACTGGAGGTGCATTGGGTGAAACCGGCGCTCTTCCAGAAATATTTAGGTTCGATACCAATCTTCGAGAGCGGAATCATTTTGTTCGCCGGCTTTTCTACTCCACTATTGATTATGTCATTATCATTGTTCTCTTCATCCATGTCCTCCTCGTCCTCATCTTTGTCTTCGCAATCCTTGTTCAGACAACTCTCAACTTCTTTAGGCTTAACGCCCGGACATTGAGAATCTGGTAGTCGGGCGACAGTTCTTGAGAACTCTAAAAATATTTTGCACTCAATTGTTCGCTTTTTGATGCCTTTCCCACAAGAAGTACTGCAAGCGGACCACTCGCCCACTATGAAGCTGAGGGCGGATTATAATGAATACATTGAATTCATTTTGTTTTAATAAATATTTATCTATTGTTTACTTCGGTTCCGTTGAAATCGAAGGATTCGCAAATTTTCTAAACCAGGGCAAGTGATGGGGAACTCCGGGCGAGTCTTCCTGGGAGTTCTCACTCGAATCTAATGGAGAGCAACGTAATTGTATTTAATTTATTGAATAAGTCGTTCAATGGATTGCTTTTTAATGAGAAAGTCTATTAATATTTCTTTATATTTAATATAAAGTTATTTCAAATAACAATCCAAACAGAGAACGGGTGCGGACGGTATGGAAGATGTTTTGAGAGCTTCTGTTTTTAGACTTTTATCAGAACTTATAAAATATTATATTATAGGCGATTAAAAATAAAAATCATCCACATCTATATTAACTATAAATCATTTTAAATTGGATTGAAATTGAGCTTGCCCACCTTTGAAACAGGGAATACCATTCGAACAGTTCTGTCTATCGTATGGTTTAATAGTTAATTCGCATTCATTACTGCAATGAAATCAAATTTAGATAAAATATAGTGTTTATGAAATCAGATCATTATTATAATTGAAATGTTTGGAAAAGTGGTTAACAGAAAATAACCTCAAATCGGACAAACTAAAAATGGTCCTGAACAGCAAGGTTATTTTGTTATATTAATATTTGACCACACTTAAACTGAACTTAGCATAATTTGATCCATTTTGACATAATTTGAGTCAAATTAATCTGAATTTGTAAAGAATTAATAAAAAGCAAATAATATTTATAATAATTTTGTTTTTATTTATGAAAATAGTTAATCAAATATTCAATAAATAAAAATGAATAATAGAAGACAAAAGTTTTGACTACAGATCAGTTTTTCTATATTTTCTAACGAATAATGAGGAATAAAGTCTGAGCTATAATGTGGTGAACATTGAAAAATGATTTGTTTGTCCATAGTCTGTAAGCTCTAATCAGTAAAGAAGTGCAAACCTATAGAATCCTCGAATGTCTCGACAAACGACAGCTCGGGTTTGATATCCAGTATCACAACTGGCAGAGCACTAGAGGTCAAAGAGAAAGAGAGACGAAATTCAATTAAAGATAAGCCAAAAAATTGTATGCGATTTAGATATGAATGTCATGCCAACCGACCTCAGACCAGGGACCTTCAAACCATTGAGGGCACTCCTGCACATTACATGACTTCTCAGTTATAGGCTTTTGTTTTGGGCACTCATTATCAGACACTTTAAGTCGAGTGCCATTCACCACATCCTGAACGCAATACACGTCTCGGCTTTGTTTGCCTCCACCGCACCTACGAGTGCAGGCACTCCACGACTCTATGATCCAACTGTTCAGACAATTATTGATTTAAATAATTAATATAATTATTAATAAAAAGCAAATGAGAATAACTGTGCGGACTCACAAAGGCGGACACTTATGTGCATTGCACTCCGATATGTGCGGTCGCGGACGTAATGCCAGATCGCACAGCACCTCATCGACCTGTTCTTTGGCGTCTTTATCCATACAAATCGGATGTGACATTTGATAACCTATTATAGAAATAATTTGTTTTCTATGAGAATCCAATTCTGACATTACAGGTAGTGTCAGCTCAGCTATAGATTCACTTTGAATGACATATCTCTAAGATATATGGCTTTCAATACAAATATTGATAACAAATACAAAACCAAAGACTTTTTAAAAAACAATTTTCGAAATTTTTCAGTATTCAGACAAGAATTTCAAAAATTGTTTGACATTTGAAGCGAATATAAGCTATAATTAGATATAAAACTTTTAAAGAATAATTTCAGTCTTTTATTATTAAGTTTTTTCTAATTTCATCTTTTATTATGTTTTTCTCATAAATACAAAAGAGAAGAAAATTCTTTTATTTTATTCAAACAATTAATCGCAAACTTTCACTGCATTTAAAGAATGCGTAAATAATCTTCAAAATGAAAGACTGATTAATTAAATTTAATTTTTGAAACTCAATGTTGATAACAAGTATATAGATTCGTCACACTGTAGTGCCCCTACTCTCTGCAAAATAAAAGGAAATCATAAGAAAAGATAACGATTTTTGAAATGACTAATCATTAAATTGTTCATTAAGTTTGTTCGTTATTTATCAGAATAGCAAAGGGGAGTCTATTCTAACAAATATACTATCGATTAATTATAAACATCTACCAAATGGACATTTTTTAAGAATGAGACCAGAGTTGACATAAATTTCAAAAGATTGATTACAAAGTTCTACCATGTTCATTAATTGTTAGCCTCACTTCCAAAAGCCTAAAATAGGAGTCAGATAAGACGTTCAGACTTGTTCTCTGCAGGTCTTGAAAGCACTAAACTATTCACTAAATGTTAAGATCTTTTACACTAAATATTTATTTAATGAAATTTCATTAATACAAAGCTTGAAATCATTTTCTTCTCCGCGAGTTTGGACTGAAATCGTGAAAAATGGATTCAATGCTCAGAGAGTTAATGATATAAAAACCAAAGAAATCATATTACTATTGCGCCAATGGTTTTCAACAATTTTTATAATCAGAATGGATAGTAAGGATAACAGTACTAAAAGATCATTTACACTGTTAGTCTACTGTATTGTGTTGGCAGTCATTGGAGCACAACTTCACTGCAAACTCCAGACTAAATGGTTCTGAAGAGGAATAGAGCGGAGAGAGTGAGGAGAGTAGAGATGACTTTGATTTTGATAAATATTTTTTTAGTTAACTTATATAAAGGAAAAAAACAAATTGTTTAATGATCTAAAATATCGTAACTCAAGAGTGAATTGAATTTTTCTTCAGAAAAAATAATGAATTTTTTCAAATTAATCTTTAGATAAGTTTTGTGTAAAACAAATATTGATATTATATTTGGTTTATAAT